>JAODUP010000288.1:0-122500 GCA_025642065.1 Paralvinella palmiformis | reverse complement strand
CACGTCGACGGTTACTCCGCATCTCGATGCTGAAGATGTCACTGATATAGTTCTATCTTCAGGATCTTCCGGACATATTAACACGTGACTGTCTTCATCGGATAAAAACATCTGACATAGTTAAGGTTATTACTTTTCAAACGTCTCCCTTAATTACTTTTTATTGAAGAAATGCTACTTCACACACACACACACACACACACACACACACCTCTACATTGACTTCCGTTAAGTGTTCACTGTAGCGAAATTAATGGTACTTTTAAAGGGTGATAAGTGAAGAGTCTATCAACTACATTCACACTAATCTTAGACAAATATATACAGTCAGAACTCCTTAATCCGACATGGTTTGTCGCATGATAATAAGTCGGATAAACGAGAATGTCGGAATATCGAGTCCGCCACATACCGGTAGTCTGTGTCACACATTTTTAGATAATAAAAATATACCGTTGTATGTAACAAAAATAATACGCAGTATCCATTGTAATCACAATGACACCAATAATCTTGTGGTGTATTTATATATTTTCAACAATTATGACACAATAAATGATCAGAAAAAAGATGCCGGCTATCATTTTGATGTTTGTTCATTACAGACATTATAAAGAAATACTCATGTCACTTTGTTCAGCAGAGTAACTTATGATCTGCTCTTTGGAAAGATAACATATTTGTGTTTGTAATTAACAGTGAATGATTATGATTAGCTATGAGATAGCCACAGCCAATGGAAGCATCGTGTGTCGGTGGGTATGGTCAAGGACGATTTAATTGGTTACGATTTAGCAATTATCGCGTGTGGGAAGGTAATGAACCATTACTGACAACATTTTGGTGTGTCTTGCATGACTGAACTAGCGGAAATATTTGGCAACATTTTCGTGTTGTCGGATTATCGAGGTCATTTAACATTGAAATATCACATTCCGTTGGCGAAATGAAGTGTCGGTGTCGGTACACGGAGTACGATTTATAATGGAGCTAAATAAGTCACAGGCACTAATGTGTCGGATGGTGGATTTATCGGATAAACGATATCCGGATTAACGGATTCTGACTGTACTTATATTTATTCTGTATTTGATCTAATTGATGTATATTATATATAAATATGTAGGGACATTTTTTTTGCCTAAACTATTGTTGAAAAACAATAAGAAACATTTGTTCAGGTATATATGTATTTATTCTCAGATTTATATAAACAACATACATACAAATTAATATAACTTCTATCATTACGTATGTAAATATAATAAATAGAAAGAAGAAAGTCGTTATGATGTGACAAAAGTCACCGTTGTAATAAGCACAAAGTAGAAATTAAACCAAGTATAGATAGTTTTACAGTGTACATACAGATGCATACCTCGTGAAATTCTGTACATGTGGAAACGATGACATTGTTTTGATTCATACAAAAACAAAACAGTAATATATATTTTTTATCTCATTGCCAAACATAGTTAACAGATTCAAATGTTGGTATATGTATAACACAACCAAATAACTTTAACCTGGGTAAGGTTGTACCTCACCAACAAAACAACGTATTCAATTCATCCAGAATTGGGGGCTTCACTTTGGTGTACTACACATATCTGTTTTACGATAACAAGCACTGACTGGATGTACACCAAACCAGTTAGTGAACTTACCAAACGACATAACATTAAATATTATTGTTATGTCAATGATATTCAGGTATAAATGACTTTAAATCCATCTGATAAATGGATTGATATTTCATCTTTAATTGAAGCTGCTTGTATTGCAGACGTAAGTATTTAGAAGAACAGCGACATGAAGTTGAACACCCAAACAACATGTGAAGAAAACTGAGAATCTTCGTAAGTAAGTTAGAAGCAAAGACTGGTTATAACAAGACGTGTTGCCAACGCGCTACCTAGACAACGTAGGCGCCCATTCGTGCCATGTTACGGACAGCTGACTTTGTTTACATGGCGTCTAATGGCAGTGGTTCATTATGTGCCGCTTTCGGCTGCAGTAACAGGCAAGATGTACACACACATAAAGACTTTTCTTTCGTTTCCCGAAAGAAAAAGAAAGCTAGTGTAAAACGAGATATGGCCTAGCTTTTTAAAATAAAGAATATTACAAAAAAATAAGCATAACGGTTTTAAGTTAACAAGCCCCCACTTGACATGACCCACGGCGACGCCTAGCTGTACTTACATGACTTCAAGAAAATCAATATTTTTAAGCCTAACTTACCGCAAATAGGGGGTCTGATCAAAACTGAATGATTATATATTTGGAATTAATGTGATGATCTGTGATCACCAAGAGATATCTCAATGTTTGAGGTTAACAATATCAGCCAAGCAGTAGGTTCAAAATCTATCTAGATCTATATTTGTTTCAGACAAAATCTTATTAAATTTTATTTCTGTTATCTCTGTATCATTCATTAGTTGTATAATTTGTTTTCATATATGCTTCATATATGATACACAACTATGTTGTGGACATTTTAATTTAACATGCACCGTAATATTATTTATACTATTTGTGTAGTAAAGGATGCACTTAATATTTCTTGCAACTATTCGTATGAATTGTTGCGAGAAATATAAATTTTCTGTTAACCTAATTAGAAATGGTGACTGGTCATTTCACAGCTGATCAGAAATAAATTCACAGTCTGGTTAATATAACTGCCAATTTTAATAAGTCACTGTGTCCATTTGCGACTAAGGTCTGTGTAATGTTGCTTTTGACAGATCACTTGCAAATTCAATAGATCTAAAAATTGCAAACGTAACAATTTTCAATGTTTACCAAAAAAGTATTTTACCGCTAAATTCTCCATCTCTAACATGTTAACACAAACATTGCTAATATTCCATGTACAGTGAGGTGTAGACTCTAAATAAACTTATGAATTTGTAGTTAATATATGATAAACGGACATGATGAATATATGGTGGAAAGTTTGTAATGAATTGTGTCTTGGTTGTGTTATAATACGTGTATAAGTCTATAACTAAATAAATAAAAATTAACGGACCATGGCATAACCCGTGATTGTTGTGTGTGATAATTGATGATAAATTGACATGATGAAAAAAAAGGTTTATGCATATACCTCGTATATATATATATATATATATATATATATCTTATTGCTAATTTCATTTTTTTTAACTTGTGAAAAATATGCCTTACACACAAAAAATTAAGAAAATAGCGTGCGAAATGACCTAAGCCACCTTCAATTACTTTCTGATCGGCTGTGATGCGATCGCAAATTGTAAACTGTTAAATGACCGGGCTGGGCTGTAAAATGACTTCTTTATTTACAGTTTTACGGTTTTTTTCTTCAATATTATGTGTGGACATTTAAAGTGTTAATTAGCAGGAGAGTAGATGCTCATGTAACATATAGTGCTAGTATTGGAAATTTAGTTCAAGCATGCGGCACACACGTACACAATCACATGTGTACAACCAGAAAGCTTTTAATTATTTAGAAATCTCTGAGAAGTGCACCCGTTCAAAATTCCAGATAACGCGTCACGAGTAACACCTCTCTATATATAAGCTCTCTGGTATATTATACAAATTATTCCATATCTGTACGAAATCTAAGCTTTATGTTAGATATAATTTAAACAGGTGAATTCTATGTGCAAGTCCTGTTATTATCAAATAAAAAACATAAGGCTTATTCGTAATAAATAAAAATACTATATAAATATAATAATAATACATTATAATAATAATAAGCGAATTGAATAAGCTAATTTAAATAAATAGGTTTTTACATGGCATTTGAATGTTGTAACAGTCTTTATAGATCTGATGGCTTCTGGGAGGGTATTCCATACAGTTTCAGCTTGGTAGATGAAAGTCCGGTCTCCTGCCGCCTTGAGACCGATATTGGGAACTACAAGAATATTCTTGGAACTAGACCTTTGTGTTGCTGCCCTTCGTCGCAGACATGGGTGAATATTTCACAATGTAATCGAATACCAATACGAATACTTTAAAATCTCCAGAATACGAATACACGTTTGGAAAGTATTCCTGAATACATTCATGAATATTTTGAATACTTTAAAACACCAATTTTATGCTTAGTTCCATTTGCCAATATGACATATTTATATAGAAATTTGTATACATATAACATGAAACTGAACAGTTTTTATTTCTTACGTGGACGTGATCAGACGACTAGGAACGTCGTTCAGTGATGTTTACATTAGTTCAACCTTCAATAGTTCATGTGTTTCTATATTTAGTTCACTACCAAGACAAGACAATTTATTCACAATTTCCGATTCACAAATAATACATAACACAGTAGATTATTAATAGTAATAGAGGAAATTGAGGGACAGGCACAGCCATAATGGCTGTCTTCTTACCTGCCCATAACTGAATAAAAAAATAAAACATGGCTAGAGTATGGAAAACATTTTGTAGACACACAAATACATAGACACACACACACACATATATATATATATATATAAACATACATACATACTTACATACACACATGTACCAACATACACATACACACATGCCTACAAATGTAGGCATGCATACAGTAATTCTGGTAATTGTGGAAATGTTCTTTTAATGCGTTGAAGGGCAGGAGATAGAAAAAGCGGATTAACAAAAACAAAACAAAATGGAGCGAAAATTAGTTTAAGTACTTGACACCAGGAGATGGAGATAAAAGACACACCCTGTTTCCACACAACTTTATCATGTTTTGAGTACTATCTGCAATCAGCGCAAAACGTACTGCTACATTTTACATTGTCTGCATATGAAGCAAGTAAGTGAGTTATTACTCTTTATAAATATAGCTCGTGTGCATGGTCTAACTTGGAAGAATGCACCTCCATTTGTTCCAAATTTGAGGTAAAATGTAAACTTTGATAAAAAGTGGAAGTACCACGTCCCACGTGCAAAAGATTAGCTGGATGGGTGATACAAATTTCCTGGATTTCACGATTATATTTAAAGGTATTATCAAACGAATGAGACAGTCTATTATTGGCGAAATCCTACATGAATAACGAGGATTGATATTCATACAAGTCTCAAAATATTGGATTGCTTAAACAGAGGTTCAGTATAACTATTATATTTTGCTTTGTTTATTGTACGAATTGCACATTTTGTAGTGATTCTATTTTATGTATGACTGATTGGAAAGCCCTACCCCAGGCTAAAATACTATATGTGAGGTGTGGTTGAATGAGTGCAAAATACAGCGTCTCAAGGCTTTCAACTGGTAATTTTTTTTAACCTGTTTGATGGAGAACAAAGCACGTGATAGTTTGCTGATCCAGTAAGATACCCCAAAATTTAGTCGATTTTTCTTTTAACTGCGAACCAATTCTTTGTAATCTAGTGTTATTTATTTCAATATTTAGCCCTGTGAAGTCGCAACGAGAGTGTTGGGCTCGTATAATAATGTTCCCTGTTTTCGTAGCATTAAGTGATAACTGGTTTGTACAGAACCATTTATAGAGGGAATTCATTGACACGTTTGATGTATCATCAGCAAAAGACAATAAATTACTATGTGTTGAGTAGGAAATATCATTTACATATATAAGTTATAGGAGAGGCACTAGACTGGATCCTTGTGGCACTCCACATTTTATGGAGCGTAGTTTGGATTTAGACTTCTATTTCTACATATTGCATTATATTTAGTCCTGAAACCAAAAATTCACAATTCCCCGTAGTCTATAATGGTTAAGTTTATATAATAATATTTTATTATTTATTATGTCAAAGGCTTTTGAAAGGTCACAAAAGATTGATAAAGTATGTTCTTTTGGCGGCTTATTGTTTGCTTCTGCACATTGATTAATCAGATGTAAAATTGGGTATATTTGTTGAATGTTTAGCTCTAAATCCATGTTGATCTTTATAAAGTATTTCATTACAATCTATAAAAGAAAAGGCTGATAGTAAACTAATTGGTCGATAATTGTTTATGAGGCTATAATTTTTTAAGATCGGGATGACTTTGGCTATTTTAAGTTGCGTTGGTACTACACCTATTAGAAAGGACTGATTGGTTGTGTAATTGGTCGATGAATTAAGTTTACTGTTTAATTGGCACACGTCAATGTAGCTTGAAACGGTTATCTAGAGTAGGACACTGGCCGGGACTCGATATGTTATATCTGGAATGCATATTGTTCAATGCAGCCTTAAGTTCAATCATACATGGCACCCCATAACTGGATGTAACAATATTCTGTCCCGGCGTGTAGTCTCTTTGAGTGGAGAAGGTTGCGATCATGTGCAGTCAGCTTTGCGTATCTAAGATATCCAGTTTGTTTTGATGTGCTTTCAGTGCTTTTATTATTAACGGACATTTATGAGCAAATATTTTCACATGTATTCATGAAGTATTTTTGAAAGTATTCGAATACGAATACTTTGCCTTTTCCCCCGAAGTATTTTAATGTTTTTTTGGTTTCCGTGATCATTCTGACTGAAATATTTTGTACTCGGCGTTTATAGTTCTTTGGATATACCAGAGAGCAACGAGTTGCAGTGATCAAGTCTGTACGACACATAAGCATGGACCAAAGCCACAAAAGAGTCATGGGTTAGCGCTTTGATAATGGACAAGATGTTTCTCAGATGGTAGAACAGACCTTTTGGACACGATTTCCCATAGTTAAGTGACAATCAAAAACAACTCCCAGATTGAGAAGATATGGTTCCGATGGCTAATTTATTGCATTGTGTGTGTGAAGAATAATTTGTTGTAGATTCATACAAGTTTCTTAATTAGTTGTAATAAACGCATTCATAAGTAATGAATTAAGGATGCTATCTGCTTAGGTTAAACTTACAGGATTATTTAATCGTGGATGTGACCCATCCGTGATCATACAGCTGATGCAGTTCAAAATTAAACGAACTTGCTGTAGTTATGGCTCAGTACAAAATAACCAACATGCGACCAATCTCTGGAAGAGTAATAGGCAGACAAGAGGATACTTATGGACCAAACAGTCAGTGACAAAATATTAAGGATTAGATCAATTATCACATTTTGGTCATGTATAGAATGCATTTTGATACTTTTCTTGAAGGAATAGGCTGAAAATAAATAAACAGTTAATACAATATTTTGAGTGATCAAAGTAACATTGTTTCAGTTTTAACAAGTAACATTTTTTCAGACTTAACATTTACATGGATATATCTTTGAGGGTTATTGTAAATCATTATATATATACATGACAGTATGTAATATTAACAAAGTAGATGTAATAATGTGATTTTACTAGCAGAGACATTGTAATGTGAACTCACTAATATACATCAAAAACCCAGTTAGAAATTTGAATGATCAATATTTATTCCAGAAAGTAGCTTTGAGCAGTTACATTTTACACTAAATATACAAATATCAGATGACTCAAGCCGTCATCAGAGGACTCAAGCCAAGCTGTAGGTAGTGGCAGCAGCAGCTGAATATACAGTATTCTGGCTGATTTTCTAATAGACTGAAGTTCACACAGATATTCAAGGGATATATATTTTCTAATGTGAATTACTGTAGACACTTTTATGAAACTGTTTTTATTTTATTAATGAGTGTGGTTAGTGAAAGATGTAAATTTAAGTTATTTACACACGTTTTTATAATTATATCACAAAATCAGTTATGTAGTCTTTTTATTATAATATTTCAAAGGAACCTACATATTTTGTATGCTTCGATATATTAATTATACATTAACTGAAATAAGATATTTACTGTAAACTGCACATATATATATATGTTCTTACAAATATTAAAGTTTAAATTTTACACATAACCATTATTTTATTTCTTAATAAATCAGAACTTACTTATCGGCTGCAACACAAATTGATTTGTTACAAAGTAGATAGCACATAATTATGTAGATGACATATAAAACAATGGTTATTGTCAAATTTGTTTCTGAAGAGGAACACTACAAAACATTCAAGCCAAATTGTTTCATACATATTTGCACTACAGTATACTACAAATACACTAGGGTCTAAAAGTATTAGGCCACGTTACCAAATCACACTTTTATTATCATAGCTGCCCAAAATGACTCCAATTAATCAACTATACTGGTAATATTAATAAATTTCATATCTCAATGGATTCTGTGTATCAAACATTTTTGGATCACTTATCTAAATATTTGCTTCTGTATATTATAATTACATGCATGTAAAAATAAACAGAAATGAGAGCATGGTATCTGCATTAATTCATTTTAAAATGCATATCATAAAATAATATCATAATGCAACATTTGTTAAGTACTTTTTGGACTATTATTAATTTCGTTATATTCTGCTGGACTACTGAAGAGAGGGTTAACAGTGTCCTACTAAGCCAGCAAGGAATGAGACTAGGGACTGTTACCAGATATATAGGATGGCCTAACTGTGTGGTCACAACATCTCATCATCTGACTTTAGAATAGAAGGGTCTCCCATGGACATATCAAGGGAAATAAATTTATAGGACACTGATCCAGATGAAGCAGCAGTAGAAAAGATTGATATCTCAGCAGCTTCAAAGTGCCTGGAGAGGGCATGAAGTGAATGGTTTGCAATGAAGAGATGTCTCAAGGCTGCCAAGTTAAATAGTTACATAACACTTAAGACGCCTCAACCCACTCAAGACACCAAGCTGTGGCAGCTAGAGTTCTTCAGTGAACATAAAGCCTGGATGTGGTATGTTTGGTATGTGGTGATCTTCACTGACGAGTCCCAGTTCAACAATGATGGGGTGACATCTTTACCAAGAAAAATCACAGACTTGCCAAGTGACCAACTGTGAAGTTTAGTAAAGAATATTGTTATGATGTGGGAATTGGATTCCTTCATGCAGTGCATGGTCGCCTTGATGGTATTGGTTACATTGACTTTCTGGTAACATCTGGTTAACTACTTAGTTGTGGTAAAAAAGGACTGGAAGGAGTAAAATCAACATCCAGAATATGAGATGGCCTCCAAATAGCCAAGAATCTCTGTAATTAAAATTGAGGATATCTCATAGAAAGTTTGAGAACTTGAACACGTGGTTCATAAATATTTTAATGACATAACTTTAAAAATAAATCTCCATTTACTTATTATTTTCATTATATTTATATTATACCAATATAGTTGATATTATTCATGAAATTATTTAATAAGTTACAAAAAGATGAATTTTGTAGGGTTGCCTAATACTTTTTATTGAACTATATTTATAATATAAAATTATTGTTACACTCCACTTAATGTCTCACACTTTATAGTGTTGTCTACAATTTGTTCATTTTTAATTCAAAGATCATTAAACAAGGCATCATTTTAAGATTAATCTGTCACATTATTTTAGTTACTATTCATTTTCTCCATTAACTTTTTCATATCTGACAATTCCAAACGTAGTATTCTGTTCTCATCCTTTAACATTCTGTTCTCTTCCCAAAGTCTCTTAGGATCAAGATCCTCTGGAAAATAAGGAAAACGTGTGAAAACAACCAGCTACAAAGACAACAATATCTAGATGTTTTTTTCCATCCCAATTAAGAACCTTCATGATAAACATTCCATTGTACATTGTTACAAGTTAATGTGATGTATTAAAGAACTAATAGCCTAGTTATAAAAACTAACCTTCAAAACAAGAGCTGACCCAAGCTTCAGACTGTTTATGATTCTTATCTCTTCCAAGGGCAGCTGTAACTTTAGGATTGCTGTCATTTGTAAATGTGGGACTTTTGTTAGATTTCTTAATTGTTGCAAATCCATGGTTTACCATCTCATTGATAAGTGAGTTTTTGCTATCTGAGGCTAGAATGTCAGCAACAGTAAATTGTCCTTCAGAATAATAAAGTTTGTATGTAAAAATCTTATCTTGGATAGCAATCTTCAAAATATCTTCATCGGTGAAGGTCAATTCTTCCCGAAGGTGACACTTCAATGCCTGCTTTGGCAGCTCAGCAAATTCTGGCTTCAGCTGATGAACGTGGCACCCACTTACTGTTTCCTTGTTACCAAATTCAGTATAAAGCACCTCAATAGCAGTAGCATTGCACTTCAGAACTTCAGCACGATACCAGCTTTGATCTCCAGTACAGTAGGCTGCCACTAATTCACCAACAACAGGTTGATATCTATCTTTTTCTATGTTCACTTCTACGTTTTTAGAATATCTGGTCTGTAGCTGTAATGTCAGGTTTCTTGTGGCTGTAATTAGTTCTTCTGTAGCGCATATAATGTAAAATTCCATACAGTTGACATAATATACAGTAGCAGCTACTATTTCATTAGAATAAACACTCTGGTAAGGTATGTCACTTGACATTATACATGAAGTTTTGCCTTTCTCTTTCATATTTCGACATGACAACTTTTCCTCTAGCAGGTCAACAGAAAGCTTTGAAGCAGTAATCTTAGGTGATGAAACACCATTATCTAGTCTTTGTCCTGTGTTTCCTGGTGAACTTGTCCTTTCTTCTGGTGCAGTCCTTGCAGCATAACCAATCTCAATGAGCTGATCAGTAACAGCACATCCTGTGGCACTGTTAAATAGTTGAACATCAGCCCTTTCTCTATTATTAAGGCTGATTATCATCATTTTGAAAATCTGGTTCTCAAGAAGGCCTGGATTCCATGAGGCTACTTCCTTTATTCCAGTAAGAGAACATTTGATGCCAAGAGCTGGATACTTGTACATACTCTCAGGAATAGCAGCAATTGAGGATTTAGAGAGCTCCTCCTCATTGCCATAATCAATGAAGTACACCTGGAAACTTAGTGGAGAAAGAATACTTTTTACTTCAGCTCGATACCACTTGCCATCCTGTGAATACCTAGCAGCTACAAGATCTCCAACCTGTTGGGTGATAAAAATGACAAATTAATAAAATTATAATGAATAAATAGAACAGTCAAAAACATCCCAGTCTGGAATTGGAATTGATGGTCGATTATTTATAAAAAAAAGGAATTTGAATTAATACATTTTTAATTGGAATTGAAGTTTCCTACAAAACAAATTAAATCCACAAATTAATTTACCCTTTCATTTTTTATTTCAGAAATATTTCTTCTATGACAATCCTACTTGGAATATAAACTACTCAGAGTAGGTATTCCAAGTAAGTACTCGGGAGTACCTACTCATGGTAAAAAGTAGTAGGGGAAAACGAGTCACCAAAAAACGGAATTGATAAATTTGATGTGGAATTGGAATTGACCAAATGGAATTGAAGCCACGTCTGTCCTAGTCTACATTATTTCATGTGATATTATTATATTGGCAAGATCTAAAATTGATACAGACAAAACATACCACAGGCTGGGAAATAGATGGCGTTGGCTGAAAATGATCCATCACTTGATGTACAGCCACCATAAAATCTACACATGTTTCAGACATCTGTTGTACAACAATCCTGTTCATATTTGGTGCATAAACAACTGTAACCATAACATTCTCTACTGGACAAGATAATGCTGGTAACTGCGTCACCCCGACATGTTTTAAAAGAACTGATCCATTATGTATGTCACTGTGTCCCTCTGATGAAGGTTCCTGGCATTTAATCTGTTCTGTAAGTGATACTGCTAGTTGTCTTTTAACTAACAGTTCATTAAGAGTTGACTCATCTGGCAGCATCAACACTACCTGACACGATGTTTCAGATTTAGAAACTAATTTTATTAGCACGTTTCCAGCAGTTTTCTCTGAAAACAAATCTATTGCATTCTGATGCCAAGAGCCATCAGGTTTAGTGCCACACACATCAGCTAGGGAACAGGTTAATGCCTGAAGTGGCAGCTCATAGTGTGAAGTCTGCAATGGATGAATGAAGGAATGCTGCAACACATCCTTTTTACCATAATCTACATAGAAAACCATACATGTCTTCTCTAATATCTCTAGCAGTTTGGCTCGGTACCATTTCTTATCATCCAAGGAGTAGCATGCATAAAGGGTACTGGAACTGGAAGCAAAGAATAAAAACCAATGAATACACACACACAGTCAGATAGAGAGAGGATATATATATAGATAGATAGATATAGAGAGATCAATAGATAGTAAGGTACTCATGTTAACAGATACAAACACCTACCGTATATACTCGCGTATAAGTCGACCCAGCAGATAAGTCGAGGTAAATTTTTTACCCTGTAATTCTTGTCTCGGGCATATGCTCACAGTATAAGTCGAGGTTAAGTACTGACTTAAAATCCCTCAAAATGTTAATCATTGTTGTCATTCACGAAAAAGCTGACCCAATTCATTTCAAACTCGCAGTGTCAGCAAATGTGTCGTAAAGATATCACTATCAATTTCTTCACCGGCAGCGACACACACACACAGAGAAAGAGCTACACACACGGATTTCACTTTGATGTTATATTTAACTAGTAAACAAACTTCCCTCAAAATCCTAATCATTGTCGTCATTCGGTATCCAGACAACATCTCACAGGACAGAATCCCATGATAAAAAATCTACCTGACACAATCCCAAAGTACAAAATACCACAGCACATAATCCTAGAAAGTTAAAAGAGGGACAAAATCCCACACAATAAAATTTTCTTTATTTATTAATATACCCAATAAAATTAAATGACTTTCTTTATTTATTACCTGGTAAATTAATGAAATGACATGAATTAACAAATATAGTGAAATAATGTCTGGAAATATTTACATGGTTACATCTAAAGTTAACTTCACATGATTCCAAACCTTTATTGTTTATTATGATCTGGTCCCTTTTCAAGCAGGTAATTGTATACAAGCTGATCTCTTAACTGGAGATAATTACTCTTAGATTAGCTCAAGCAAGTTCAGTTAATCAATGACATTAACTTTTGTTGTAATTGGAGCCCATTGAAATATAAGTTGTAATTTGTATCAATGGGTTTTACTTGAACGGAACAAATTATTGTGATAAAGTGTAGTTCTATTATTATGATGTAATTTTATTTAATTGTGTGGAATTTTGTCCCTCTATTCACTTTATAGGATTATGTCCTGTGGGATTGTGTCTGAGTAGATTTTGTCCTGTGATATTTTGTCCCGGATTCCGTCATTCACGAAAAAGCTGACCCAGTCATTTCAAACTAATGGTGTCAGTAAGTGCATTGTAAATATGTCAGTATCAATTAATTTCTTCACCAGCAGTGACACACACAGAGAGATACACACACACACACACACACACATACACACATGGATTTCGCTTTGATGTTATATTTAACTAGTAAACAAACTTGTCAGATCAAACACGCCTGATTGTAACTTCAACTGGCAAGTGTAATTGTTTCAGAGCCAGTGGTGAGCAAGGTTTGCAATGTGAACAGTGATTTCTATATTATCACTAATCATCTAGAAGTACGGGTAGTTAGTTAACAGCACGTGACTATCAAGTATCATTACATTAAGACTGGCATGTTTGTGAGATCCAATTAACAGTTTGATGAAAATGAATCTTAATTTATTGAATAAGGCTAGTAGGCAGAGATGTGGTGATTTTGTTCCAACTATCCATCACACAAACATGCCTGATTATAAGTTCAATTGGCAAGTGTTATGAATTCATTGTTTCACAGCACATCTGGAGGTACTGGTTGGTAACTATCAAGTATTATTACATAAAGATCGGCATGTTTGTGAGATCCAAATAACAGTTTGGTGAAAATTTATTGTTATTTATTGAATAATAATGGATTAGTAGGCAGCGATGTGACGATTTTATTCTGACTCTGGCTCTTATTGGGTTGAATTTTATAGTGTTGTGTGTCAAGGACGGCTGAAAACATCTTTCCTTCAGCGGGTAGGAAATATGACCAGCGTACAAGTCGAGTTGCTTCTGAGAACTCCCTTTTCACTACCCAAAAAATCGACTTATGTGCAAGTATATACAGTATACCACAGCCTTTTCACACATCAGCAACAAATGTACTCTAATATAATCACACACACACACACACAGGTGAAAGTTGAAAATATTACCAAAACAGAAAATATCCAATGTGGGTGAAGGCCACATTCCCATGGCCTGATTGTTAGGGTGATGTGTCCCATTCCATTGTTGGGGTGGAGAGTTGGGTACAGTTATAGTACAGTACAATTACTTTCATTTGTATGAATTATAACTAATAGACACACACTGATATTAAATTTATTTAATGAACAATTTACATTTAAAACATTTTTTTCAACAAAAAAGTATTTCTTTTGTGCTAGCATTTGCCTTGAAATAATCGTCTATTTTTCGACCAATTAGCTTTTTGGGTGAAATGGTTTTCAATGCTTTTGTTGCTGGGGTAGACATGGCTTTTGCTTTTGGAATACAAATCCTTTCCCATGCAACTAGGAACTGAAATAATGATGACAATGACAACTCAATAATTTTGTGGGGATATCTGCTCTACCAAGATAAAGTTTAATGGTATTGCTACATACAGTAATATCCCACTTTATGTCATTTCATCCTGTGTCAAATTACTTCGGTTGTTAAATAAATATCTAATATAATATTTACATCAAAAACCATTAAGCCCAGTTTAGGTAAAAACTGGGTTACATCATAGCTTTTGAAACCAGTTAATGACATAGGGCAGGGTATGACCACTCACGAATGCACACACACAGAGGTTAAAAACTGTATCTTGAAATCATTCTTTTATTATCTTAAAATGATCATCTTGTATATGTTAAGATTGATTCAAAAGTAATCTAGCTTTATAATGGGATACATTTAATGATTATCCAATAGACAATATTGACAAAAATAATATTCTAATCATTCTAATCACAAAACTTTTTATTGGTATAAGAAAAAGGGTTCCTCATTTTCAATTCATTCCATTTTTTATGGACTTTCAAATTTTATAGCCATTAGTATATTCAAGTCTATCTGGTTCCAGTTTATTTAATTATTTTATGCACTATGCCTATGATAAGGCTTATGCCATATAGGTATACTTGAACTTGGTACAGGGGGTGGCGTAAGTTTATAATAACAACATTTTCATAGCGCCAACATCCTTGAAAAGAATCGAGCTCACTGATGCAGCTAGTACAGCTGTTTGGGCAATCTCATAGTCAAGGTAGAATGCAAAATTCATCAACAAATGATCGGATGCAATGGAAACTAAGGAGGGATAAGCAAGTCTGAAAAGATGAGTTTTCAAATGGTGACAGAAAGAGACTATGCTATTTGATGACTTAACATATTCAGGGAGTGAGTTCCAAAGAGTAGGGATAGCAACTTAAAAAGCATGAGTGCCAGCATGAGTTTGACCCCTGGGAACAGACAGCAAGTGAAAACCAGAAGTGGACATTTGTGCAGATCAGCATATAACTCTTTGTGACCCTTTGCATCAATTCAAATGGCAATGGATATTCTCAAACTTCAGTGTGTTCAGAACTGCTTAGCTAGGGTTGTCACAAGGTCTCCTCGGTTTTCCTATTCTGTCCCACTTCTGAAATCTCTTCACTGGCTCTCTGTTCAATTTCGCATCATTTTCAAACTCTGCAGTATTGCCTATCAAACTTTTTTCTGGAGAAGCTTCATATCTATTTTCCATGCTTTCTTTAGCAACAAAGCCCAGATAACTCTGTTCATCAGGTTTTTACTTGTTGTCTGTCACTATGGTTAAAACTCATGCTGAGACTCATGCTTTTTCAGTTGTTTAGAATTCACTCTCTGAACATGTTAAGTCATCTTCCCGTCACCATTTAAAAACTCACCTTTTCAGACTTGCTTATCCTTTCTAAGTTTCCTTTCCATCTGATCACTGTTGATGAACTTTGCATGACACCCAGACTAGGAGTTTGCCCAACCACTGTACTAGGCACACCACAGAGCTTGATTCTTTTTGAGGATATTGGCGCTATAAATGTTTTGTTGTTTTTATTATTATCATTATTATTATTTGGCCAATCATGTTCTTCCTTCTATAAAAAGAATCATAAACAATAGCCCATAATTAGTATGCAGCCAATGATGTTATTTATTAAATAAAACCTTTGGCAAAATTGCATGGAACAGTCTTGGCTGCAACACTACTGTTGGACATGTTTTTGACTTTTGTAGTGAATTGAGTTTTAAAAACTTAATTCAGCAATTTTCTTAAATGTAATTGAAACCACATGAACTCATGTTTTTATTCTTCACATGAATGCATATGTTTGTCAAAGACTGAAACAAGATGATGATGGATGTTTTATGGCCACTTTTATCTACATGGTAGGCTAAATGGGCTGAAGGGACCTCCAAAGGTAATGAGCAAAGTCAAAGATGAAACAACCTTCAAATATGCTAACGCCGAGAATCAAACATGGGTGGTAGTGATCTGTGGTCCAACACACTACAGCTAGACCATGGAGGCGCCCTGATTGAAACAGTATCTTATAAACGAGAGTAATATCAGCCTTCTTATTTCAATAATTAATAGTAAAATCTGTTAAAACAACCAATATTACAAGTTATTGGAAGATAATTCAATAGTCATACCTTGGACTGCATTTTCAATGGGTAGGACAGCTCTGCAGCAACAAGGCAATAAAATTTAGTCTTTCATAAGTATGACAGGATCCTTCAGAATTCCCTGGTGTTAAAAGCTTGGTATTGATTGGTTATCAACATCATCATGGCACATTTAACTGGATAGTCAGATCAATTGTAATGGAAAACAGCTGGTACTGTTTTTAGTTGCCCTCCCAATGCATTTATTTCACAATTTTCTTGGTGATTGATGGTGATTGATGTTTTATGGCTACTTTTCTGCACATGATAGGCTAAATGGGCTGAGCAACCTCCAAAGGTAATGAAGCAAAGTCAAATATGAAACACCCTTCAGATATGCCCATGCTAAGATATGAACTCAGGTGGTAGTGATTTGCGGTCCAATGCATTACCACTTAGACTATGGGGCTTCATGATTTTCTTGGAAATATATACTCAGTGTGACAAACAATAAAGTTTATCCATTCCTGATGAGGCTGTTTTGTTGATATTGGCAGAATAATGTTTGTTTTGAGTTCTACGGTGTAGCTAGGGTGCTTTTGTTACCACCCATCCTAACCTCATATAATTCTCTCACAGAATTTAACCCAGACAAAATATTTTGTAATCCAACAATTATGTGCACACACACACACAGAGAGAGAGAGAGAGAGAGAGAGAGAGAGAGAGAGATACTCACACAAGATATGGATTAGCTTGCAGCTGACTGTAGCATGAATTCATCAGTGATGTAAGTTTCTGCAACTCTGTGATGCTCTGCTCAGTGCTAATCTGTGCCCAGAATTCACTTGGAGACTTGCTCACTTTAACCTGGAATAATCCCAAAGATCATATATAAAATATCAGTACCTGACAGACACAGGCAAAACATGCACAGTGAGGGAGCGAATGCCTCATTGGAAGGTTTAATAACACATTAGTACAAATATCATTTAATTTTCCCTATATTTTTCACCTTTCATGATATGCACCATGATACAGTGATTTAATTCTAGGCCCCAAACTCAAGATGCTTTAAAGGGATAGTCCACCCTCAGAAACAATTTTAATACAGCTATACTCACAAATACCGTAGGTTCCGGCCATTAAGCAGACTTTGTGTCAACATTTTGACCCTTATTTTGGGGGTTCGGCTTAATGGCTGGTGCTATTTCAATGTCAAAAAATCCAGTCATCGGAAGAAAAAATTTCAGTGTGTTAGCAGCCAGTCAGGGAGTGAAAAGGGAGGGAAGCTCCATCTTCTTAAAGGGATAGTCCACCCTCAGAAATATTTTTGAAGACTAATATAGCTATATTCACAAATATCATAAATAATGTCAAAATGTGTAAATGATCACCCACATATAAAATAATCCAGTTCAAAGTGTTGATTAATCGACTTTTATTGGCCTGTGGGCGCTGCTATTTTGAAGCTAGACAGAGACCGGAAGCTCCTGAATGCTGACGTCACTTCAACACATTTGGTTGACCTGAAGTCTGTAGAGCCCATACAAAAGCATGTAAACAAGTGTGAGCAAAGAATTATTCCATAACATAACGCAACTGCTTTGTTAAAATTAAGTCATGAATGACATATGATTCAAAATGGCTCAGATATTAACACTCAAGAGAAACTATAATCCATGTCAGTATAGGGATCGCCGATGTGACATCAGAGCATTTCAGTTTGCTCCTTCTTGTCCCGTCGAATGTGGCTTCTGGTGCAGCTGTAATGGCGGCCCTCCAGTAATTTGGATTATTTCCCTACATCTATGATATCAGGTATATTTCGTGATTATTACTGTGGAATTTTTGGTTACTGTTCTAAGCATTACATATTTAAAAAATATTTTCTGAGGGTGGACTATCCCTTTAAACACAAATTTGGTAGGCTTTCCTAAATAATACACTGATCTATTGCACAGTAGTCTAATGGACAGGATTCAAACTACAAAAAATGTAGCTGCCAAATACATAAACAAGCACCACTGATATTAAGGTATGCATATAACAAAAACAAGAGCTACTAATCAGAGAAATATATTGTGGATCAGTTTATTTTGGCGAACCTGAAATAAGGGTGACAAAAAAATCGACAGGCACTACTTTGACGGGCACACTGAACATGTGTAATAATCTTCCTTTTGCAGCATGTGGTGTCAAGGAGGAATCGTCATGACTAGCTAAAAATAACCCAAATTTAGGAACCAGCAGTGGTGATGTTTTGAACCAGCAATTTATTTTGTCTGCAGATTTGTAATAATTTATATGCCTTGAAATGCTGAGAAAAGAAAACTATATGAACATATTCTATTTTACACCTTCTTAAATACAGTCTGATGTAACCTTCTTATCATGTTAAATTCAACTTCTCTTTAGCTTGCATAGCAATTGCCTTTGCTATCACCCAATCATGGTAATGGTTTGCTAATTATTAGTTCAGATCTGCTTAGAATGGAATTACTCATTACTTATAAGCCAACAATCTCATCTGCTTCAAATTTTCTTATAGCTGGTAAATAATGGTGTGCTTTGAAATATGCCTATCCCTGAATGGCTTACAAGACAAACCAAAAAATTTACTTTTCTGCCAGGCCAAAATCCTGTCGCCAATATGTCCAAACTGATGAATTAGCCAATTTTTCCTAATGCCAAATTTAGCTGATCTACATTAACTAAAACTTTAAAACTTATAATAGTTTTAACAAGCATATATGTTAGCCAATGTGATGGTTAGGCTTTGTGTGCGTGTGTCTTTGTTTTATGGAGATTTTTGTGTATGACATAAGCTGTAATGGTCGAATAACATAAACTACCATTAAAAAGTAACAAGGTGAAATGAAACATCCTTCAAACATAGCACAGGAATTGGACATGATCGAACAGGTTTTTAGTCAATTAAATGTTACATAAATAATGCTAATTTCTTCTGTCCAATACATGAAAACTAAAAGTATACAGTGTTCTCTTGTAGTCTGTTTGTTAATTTGTTTTGTTTGATGGATAAAGTATGAAACATAACACACTTTATTCCCATGTGAGATGTACATTCCTAAAATGTTATTACACAAGTGAAGCTTTTTATTTAATATTTGAATGGTTTATGTGTGATGCACTCTAAACAGAGTAATTAATAACTAAACTGGAATATTAGCATTAAAAGGTACTACAAGGATAATTATTAATACTTGAGAGAATTGTATTTATTATATAGTCAACCAGTATAGATACCTCAACTGTTATGGTCTCTCCTACTTCCAGTTTATCCAATACTGTTTTTATAACTGGCTTTGAGAAATGCTGTTCAGTTGATAACAATTCTTTCTGTGAACTGGTGAATGGTGATACCCTTTCTTTCTCTGATGAAGCTTCTTTTAGAGATTTAAATTCAACCTGTGAAGAATTTGACTTAGCTGACCTAAATGTATGCTGAATCATCTCTGGTTGAATATCTCTGTTTTGGCTGTAAGCAGAAATTAAATTTCATGTAATGGTACTTGAATAAACCTTTCGTCTAATCTCTCACACACACACACACACACACAGAGAGAGACAGAGTTTATAGCATATTGTGCTACACAGTGTTGTAACTAACACTGGATACTGAATTGGTTTAAGTTTACAAATATATAAGTTATAGTATTTAATAACATCGTACATTATGCAACTCATCTAAACTAATAGTGAGAACTGTACTAGTCAGCAGCAAAACCTCCATGATATGACCATCAGACAGTGAACAATATACATAGTGTAGGGTTAACAAAATTGCATACACTAATATTACTGTATACGAGACAAAATTGGCTAAATGTCACAATGATATAACAAGATGTGTCTTTTAAAAAAACACTCAATCCCAATTGCATTAGCCTCAAATAGTATTAATATTTTTACATGTGGTCCAGAATAAGCATATCTTTAACTTTTCCCCAAAAAAATTCAATAATTATTAATAATATAAATTAATTTTATTGTAACATGGAATGTCCACGTTACACCGTTGATGTACCTGAAACATCCACGTTATACTATTGATGTGATGGAGTTGTCCTGGTTACAGCAAGAATGTAATGTAAATATTGTTCTTTCAGTACCTGCAAATTTGCACCAAAACTTATTTAGGCGAAATGTATTGTCAGAGTAGGGTGAAAAAACACAATTTTTTATTATTTCAGGATAATGCAACACAATAGTATGCATACAAGTTTTGATGTTGTGGAAATGTCCTTGTTACATCATTCATATCGAGACTCATCCATGTTACGTTACAGTCAGTATAAGTTTGATAAAAATATTTACTAACCTTTCAATTGCAACTCATATTTGACCACATTTCAGTCTATGTAAGTTCCATAATGTCAAAATGACAAATTCGTTATATTAAATGAATATTTGCATAGTTGTAGGCTTTGTAAACTGTAAAATGGGACCATATTTATGGTGTATAAAAAACGCTAAATATTCAAACAATGTTCCTCTTCTGGGGTTCATGGTAGCAGTTTATCTGAAAATGGCCGAGAGCATTGCAGTATGGGTATGGTTTTCACAATATTAAGTTTTGACTTAATATCATAACCATTTTTGTCATATTTAGCATTTTTGTTCATCGTAGGTATCACATAACATTAATCAGCTGCTTAGCATGGATTATTTCTCCAAAGCATTTCACCAAGTAAAAACTGACGAGCATTAACGAAAATTGTGTCACATGACCGTATCATATAGAAATTTTGTTATATTATTATTATTATCAAAGAAAATAACTAATTATCACAAATTTCATCATCAATGAGTAACAGGAAAGTGTCGAATAACAATAAAGATATGTTGTAACATTTTCAGTAGACATTTCTTGACGAATACACCACCCCTATTTGTCATCCATAATTAATTGCAAACAGAAGGAAAACCTTTATTGTAGTTTTACAAGAAATTGGAAATACATATATATATATAATAAATTGAGATATCAAAATAAGATTCAACAGGTCAGTGCATATGTTCTGATAAATTATTATAAAGTAACAGGCAAAAAGACATGAAAAATTACCAAATTTTAGTGGACATTTCCAATTATAAACTATTGATTTTGTATAATTATTTAATATATACATCACTAAATTGTGTGAAATATTGATGAAAATAAAAATTAACTTAAATATGAACAACACATTCAGAGTAAATAACATAATAACATATCAAAATATAGCAGATACTCTCAAACCGTAACATTTTGACATTTAGCAAATTCCGTCTCATATGTTATAGGCAGAAGAACTTGAATAATTTATTTAGCAATTTTATTCAGCAGATAATTTTTGTTTCATATTGGCATTTTATATCTCATAGTCAGTCTGATAAACTTGAATACATTACTCTGGTATGACAGACTTCAACAGAGAGACCATGTTTTACATAACACTGTTTTTCAAGTTTTCACGAGGTGGCAAACGGACATTGGATGATGATGATGATGATTGGTGTTTTATGCCCATTTTGTGCACATGGTAGGCTAAATGGGCTGAGCAACCTCCAAAAGTAATGAAGCGAAGTCAAAGATGAAACAAATTTCAGATATGCCCACGCCAAGAATCTCGGTGTGAGCATTTGAGGGAAATGGCTATATAACTATGTAACAATTCTAACAGCAAAACACCACTATATAAATGAACTGGGAATAATACATGTATATTTGTGCACATGTGTGTGTGTGTGTATGTGTTAACAATAATGTATCTGATGATGGAAGAAAAAGAAATGTGTACATTATATTGTTGTTGAATAAATTATCCATTTATCAGTCACTAACTATATTTGTATTAAACATACATCAGTATGTTGAACTGTCTACTACAATCTTTAAAAAATCCACTGTCCAAGAACATTCTTGACACAAGAAGCATCTGTTACAGTAGTCTGTTCCTTTGGATAGATCTTGGATAGACTATTGCCTATTATGGTCTATATCAAATCTTCTTCAGTGAAATTCAAAATGACGCATAATAACAAATACTCAAAAGTATGATATTACCCCATACTGATATTACTGGATTGGCTGCTCATAAACAAAAATTTACACACACACCTGTTGCTTATCACAAGTGTTCATAGAAATGACAATCTGAAACTTGAACAATAATTAATCATGCTCTTCACAGAGCTTTGATGAATGATTGGCAACATAAATCTTTGCACTTTACAAATTAATGTGACTTTAAGTGGGAAGGATATGGGTTTCCGTGAAAGGCAAGGTTTTAGAAACAATCTTCACCAATTTGTAACTGATATATCATTCCCTGTAATAACACAACTATGCCACCTAATGAATTTTGACAATTGTACTAAACACATTTTGGTAGAGACAAAGTATCATTACTATTGAGACCCAGAAGAAAATAGATCATGGTGCTAGCTGTTCCAGTTTATATAGCTGCAAAATATCTTATATCTTGTTAGTTATCCAATAGAATCCATTCTCTTGGTGTCTTGTATTGTTTTTATTTCTATCACAAAAAAATTATATCATATCACAAAGATCAGCAAACATATGAAATATTGCCATCTCTCTCTTTCTCTCTGACACACACAAACACTTACTGTATTTTTTCTCTGACATTTTCTGCAAATCCCTTGTCAACAAGCAGGTGACCCACCGGAGTTCCATCTGATTATATATATATATATATATATATATATATAAAGAAATTAATATTTTTTAATTCTACAAAAACTTATGAGATCACTGTGGAACAGGAATTATATAAATTCTAATCTTTATGTTTATACAATATTTAGATTTGGGATAACATATCAAGTATAACAGAGGTACTGAACATTCTTACATCCTGTTAAGGAATAGTATTTTCCAGAAATGTAAAATTTTGAATTAACAAAATAATTATGTTTCACCTGAGATGAAACATTATCATAAAAGTCAGAAATCGTCTTAGTGAATTAATTATTTTCTCCAAAAGTTTCAAAATGATATAGACATATAAAATCATTAATCAGCTGTAATGGGGTAAACATCAACCTTTTATCCTATTTTGTATAAATTCTGAAACAATAACTAACCAGCTGTGATAACATCAACAGCTGTGCTGTTTCCATCTTGTTGTCTGACTATAACATCCATAGTTGAATTAACTGGCATTAGTGCTGAAGTATGTTTTGCTGCATCTAATGACCATCTGCCACCAACTGGTTTAACATCACAGAGAGAACAATTTACTGCCTACAAATATAAAACAAATACATAATAACAAGTTTATGGTAAATAAGGTTCATCCTATCATGTTAGGGAAAAAAGGAGAAAATCTAGTAATGTGATGAGGTATAATATATTTGTATGAGCTATGTATCATTAATGATTTTTGAAAGTCTGTGGTGCTCTTTAAGTAGGAAGACATCAATGTATCTGCTTTGTATCCATAAGATTGGATAGTACTGATATGTAAATATTTCATGTTTTTGAGTACCACATTATAGAAGATATGATCTTGTATTTAAGGAATTTACTTTTTACAGAGTTTCGTTACCTGTAGAGGAAAATGTGTAAAACCAGGGTCTATCTGTCTTGTTGAGGTAATTGGTATGATCTCTGCATTACCATAGTCCACATACCTGACAGCAACTTCATCATCTAATACACAGTCTATTTGACAGCGGTACCAGTGCTTATCTATGCTAAACTCTCCAACGCACAGCACTCCTTGCTGAGGTGTGAAATTGTTATCTGACCTTGTATTCATGTAGAACTATATTGCAAGAAGTCACAGGAATTAATCAGATGTTAAAAATCTAAATAATTAAATGGATTACTAACATTAGAACTGTTATCTATTACTGATGTTGTTAAGAGGAATAGTGTCTGGGTGAAGCAAAGTATGACATAGAAGGTGTGAGAGGTAGAGGAAGGCCAAGGATGATATGGAATCAGGTGATAGAGAATAATATGATAGAGTGTCATGCTGAATAAGGTAGATGTGCAAGATTGGATAAAACGGAGAAGACTGTTGTAGGAACTCATTGGCTAAGAAAAAAACAGCTAGCTGTAAGATTAATTGTTTTGTTGTGTATTAATATCTGTAGACAAACCCAACAACATTAAAAAAAAATATTCTGAGACATTTATACTGGGAGTCAGAACTATTCTATGATAACACAATGTCATAAAAAGATTGACTTACTTTATTAAGCTCATCCTGTAGTTCAGCTAGTGAAGCGAGAGAAGTAGAACTGACAACCCAAAAATCGGACGGGTTTGCAAATGAAGTGATAACCACCTATAAAAATATATATACACATCAATAGATCTCTGGCGTATAGAAATAATCTATAGAAATAATGTGGTTTACTAGTATTACATATCACCAGTTTAAGAATACAATCAGTAACAGCAGTATCCTAATCTGTTAATAATTGCAATATAATTTATTTTAAACAGTTCAAACATATTTGTTTGCAGATGAATTATTAAAATCAATACAAATAAAAAACAAATCATTAGTGGTCTTGATACTGGTACTAAAAGAATGAATATCACAGATAACCAATAACTGTTCAGTTCCAAATGAAAGGAGAAAGTGATAATGTTAATTTATTATTAATTTGATCTGAAAGGTAATAAATGAGATATATACTGATGGTGATTAATTTACATTACATGAAATATCACACGTAAACAAGAATGATAATGTCTCATGTGATATGTATCATTTACTCAGGTGGTCGATTCAAATTTGTATTTGATATTTTAATAAAAAGGATCTCTTTTAAGACCTACCTACCTTTAACTGACCCTCTAGCTGGATATTTTTCACATTAGAAGGTTGTACTTTGTCATCCTGGAGCTGGTGATGACTTTCTGATTCTGTAACCTTTGTATCCTCATTACGTATAATAATCTTTGACACATCATCAGCCAGATTTTTGCTCCTAGTTAACTCCTGCAGCAGTAAAAGTAGCAATCAACTCACTACAAACATACATAATAAATAACTGAGTGTGATCATTTTGTATATAAAATATGGTTTCTACATTAACAGATGAATAATACAAAAAGGGTAATTCAGTGTCACCTGTTTTTCGTCATCTTTATGAGATTGATAAAGATACTATAAGCTAATTCTAAACCATGAACTTGATGTATAAAGTGCCAAAAATGTGTAGTAGACTAGTAGTGTAAACACTGTAAACAACAATTCAAATTAAATATCCAAGTATCAGTCAGTTTAAGTTACCCAGTTAATATCATATACATGATCTCTAACAAAGCTCTCTTTCTTTCAAATTTGTCAATATCAAACAAAACTGGAACAGAGAGATGGCACTATTTGTTTGCACATTAATAATCCCAATTACTCATTCTTGAAGAATTTCTAGGTGCTAAAAGATTATATAACTCAATATGAAAATGTTTATTTGTTTAAATTAGTCAAATGTATTCCATTATTCTGACATTCCTGTGACTAAAGCTTGCAAAATTAATAACTTCCAGACTTCACAATCTTATTATGTTTGTTAAACAGACAGAATATTACATCCCATATAGATCAAATGGTTAATGCAATAGACCGATTCAATTACCCCTGGCACCATCTTGTGGCTGAATTTCACACTAAAGTCTGGGGTTAAAAGTCTAAGAATCACCGTGTTGCACGGTAATTTATGCGTGTAGTGGCTGATAAATGTCTTACTGAAAAGCTGTATTTAGGTTATTTACCAGCTATATCTGGATATTATTTATAGTCCATTAAGGGTATGTGATCTCCAGGACATAATTTTGCACTTAATTGGAATGGCATAAACTTCATCCAATAGATACAAGACAATAAACAAAATTATGTTCAGTGCAGTTTGCATTGCTGTCATGGTCCAGCCTGTCTAGTTCAAAGTTATTTTTTGTATAACTTTTGCCATCTGACATGACAATGTGAATGGATAAAATCAAAGATCACACAGATTATAATTCAATGAGTGATTCCTATTACTGTAACATTGGTATTTATGCACGATATCGTGTATTGAAAGTGAACTGGTGTTTTTTTCTTCTGAATCAGATGTTCTTGTGATGTTTACTACTGTATATGTCAAGGGTGGTAATACTCTAATGTAATAAAAAAAATTATTTAATAATATACAGGTGATAGTATATGATTGGTTCCCAGGTACAAATAAAAATAATATTTCCAAAACTCTACATTAAATATTTAAACAATCTTTATTAAAATCAATTTACATTCAGCTGAACGTTTAATTTTAAAATCATTTATTTAATCCATTGAAACCCATACTAAAATATATCCCACAAGTCAGCATGAATAACTAAGACTTAGCTGTGTCATTCATCTGAAAGATCGGTCTGCTCAATCATTGGGTTATATCTTGATAAATAATGTGTTAAATCCTTTGGAAAGACACACTCATTCAACTGAAATACTAAGTCTCAGTCTCCGTGTAATATGAAATATTTGATGAAAGATTTCCAGTATTTATCATTAGTGAAACCGATGCAATGCATGTCACTTGGATCAGTCTATTGAAGCATTTGGCCTTTAAACCAATCAAATATTAAATGTTTGAGTTTCAGTGTTACTTCAAAGAATAATACTTTGATTCACAACATTGGCGATGTGCTGCCTAAAATCATGGATAACTGATCATGATTAGTAACATATAAATAAACTTGTGACATACATGTGAAAACTACTTAATTGTATAATTGTTTTCTAATTAACTACATTTGCAAGAAACCATACTTTTTAACAAATAATTAAAACAGATGTTTTTTTCTAATGATTATTATTTATGTTTTGATAACCAGCTATCCAAATCGATGTTAATAAGTCTCCACAAATATAGATAACCTTTGCTGAACAAGACACCACATATATGATACAATATGTGAGAGATTTCCACATAATACAAATCTGCATATAAACATAACCAAAAATTCCATTCAACTGGAAGAGGTTTATAGGATTGTCAATAAACACTGATCAAAAAGGAGATAACCTATCTCTATATTAATAGTTTTCGTGGTCAGCCTGGATTTTTGAAAATATAGCTCCATAAATAGTATCTATAATATAACTTGTAATAAACGGGATTCCATATACTGTAGGTCCCAGCCATTAAGCTGAGACTTTGTTTCAACATTTTGACCCTTATTTGAGAGGTCGGCTTAACGGCCGGTGGTATTTCAGTGTCAAGAAATCCAGTCATCGGGTCTAGATGCAAACGGACATCAATCTTCACTTCAATCTAAACTCATGCAGTCATGGAGTGGAAATAGAAGTGAAACAAGTTGATGATAATTATACATGGCTTTATAATGAAAATCAATAGTTATATGTAGAATTATCTTATTTTTTATAATTATGGATAAATATTGTTGGACTTGATAGTGCATTTCACGACTTTCAATTCGAAGGCAGCATCGGTAACAAGACAACTCCTACCCAAGATATCCCGTACTCAAGAGCCTTGTATCTCATTCGTTTGGTGGCATAGACATTAGGATGCCCCCATATACATATTTTGTCTGGGCATATTTATACTAATAATGGGATAATTACTGATTAATTAATTTATTTTCAATAGAGAATTAGTTACTAACTGACCGCATATACCGATAATTTACCGCCAAGACACAGGCTCAGTAGTATATGTCTAATTATTTCTAAGTCATTAACAGTTTGTGTAAATGATCGTTATAACTTGCCTTGATCTATTGATGGTATACAAAACACATTGGTATGAATAACGAATTATGAAAACAAAACTGTTTCCTGCATTCAAAACGTCATATGGAAGTACTGCATAGAAAAAGTTCAGATTTTTAGGTCGGCTTAATGGATGGTACTACCATAAATCATGATATTTTAGGTCTAAAAACGATCTTGGTTTAATGGCCGGGACATATGGTATATCACGATATCTCTCATAACTACTCCCATTACAGCACATCAAACAACATGACACTGATCACTGTTAGGGATTCTTAGCTCCATATGTACTGTTTCCTTCTGAGTGGTGGGTGAGTGAGTTCTTTGTATAACCTAAGCAACAGTCACATCTGGAACATGGCCGAAGTGGTGACTCACAAACAGAGGTAAAAGTTGGATTTAACCAATGTACAAATAGAGGCCTTTACTTCTGACTGGTGTAAGAGTATACAATTTTAAACACAGAGTGATACTTATAATAATATTAGTCATTTGTTGATGAATAAAAAAAAAGGTGTAACAACACTAATAAGAATTATACTAATAAGTTATCTATTTCTATCAATTACTGAATTAGTAAGTGGATTGTTTTACTAAGTTCTATTCAGAATGTTCTTCTGTTGAAATTATAAATAATTTTAATTTGATATACTGAATGTTCTTTTTATTTAGTTTTATTGGTTGGTTTATTTAGCCTCAGCACTGGACATATCTATGACTTATGGCAGCGCGACATCTCCTCAAAGAAACATCCCACAAATATATATACACGAGTCAGATTAGAACTTACAATGTGAAAGTTTGTGGTGCAATGCTTTATGTCAAGAAAGATCGAATGGCCCATTTTTTTGGTTTTAATGGGTAATGTCATTTATCAACTAGATTTTCATTCAGTATTCCTGGCTGAATCATTGCATAAAATGGTAAATAATATAGAATCAGCATCATTATCATAATGTAACCAATTATCTGACAAAAATTAGTTTTGACCAATATTATTTTAATCTCACAAAAAAATCATTAGTCTATATATGTATAATAAAAAGGTACATACCTCAGCTACAATTGTTGCTAATTCCTTGCCAGCAGACACTTCAAAATGCTTCTCAAACTCACCATCAGAGTGGCTTACTGGTGTCCTAAAAATATCACCATATTGAAAGTAATTGAGAAAACACATAAAAAAGACCTATGTGAGCTGAAACATGTTACAATTCTACTTTTTGGTGTCAAGTGATTTGGAGCAATCCACATTGATTATGGCAATATATTAAATAGTATTATTATATATTACTATATTTAAAATTAACAGACTATACTAAATTTTGACAAGTGATATTTTAAACCAATATTAAAAATAATAATTTTCAGAAAGCATGATTGCTCACCATAGAAAATTACTCTGTGATGGGTCCTCAATTTGATGGTAGTCAGATCACATTGTAGAACACGTTACTGACTGATATTAGATTATCATTATCATTTAGTTTTGGATATATCTTGTTGGTTTATAACTATACAGCATATCTGATTGGTTTTTACTAGTAAGGATTCACTATTAAATTTACATTATTATTATTATTATTATTATTAGTCACCATTTTGTGTGCTCATTATTTACACAGTTTTTAAAATGATTAACCATTTACATAATGAGTTATTATGGCTAAATATAAACAGAAAAGCTAGTGATGCTATTTCTAGATTATGAAATATATCTCCTGTAGATAACCATATTGCAGTGATTGATGTAAACATATATCATAAAGTAACTTCTAAATTATCATGTTATAGTGATATTACACATCTCAGAATGATCATACTGTAGTGACTAATGTCAGTAATGATAAACATGCTAGAAAGTCACTTCTTTCCAGTGATCAAACAACAGTGACTGGTGTTAAAGATATCTGGAAGTGACTTATTCTCAATGATCATGCCACAGTGACTAATGTTAAATGTGCCAGAAGGTCACTTCTCATGGATCATGCTGCAGTGACTGATGTTAAACAAACCAGAAAGTCATTTCTTATTAATGATCATGCTGCAGTGACTGATGTTAAATATGTCAGAATAATCATGTGGCAGTGACTGATGTTAAATATGTCAGAATAATCATTTGGCAGTGACTGATGTTAAACAAACCAGAAAGTCATTTCTTATTAATAATCATGTGGCAGTGACTGATGTTAAACAAACCAGAAAGACACTGTTAACATTGTTTTTATCTAACATCATGGTCCATCAAGATTCTTTTATTATTCATTTATATTTTTCATATCAGATAAAATCTCACCACTTTCTACCAATATGTGTTTCTTTTTTATAATAATTATTATTAATATTATTATAAACTGGCAGTAAAATATTAGTATGTTTCCTGAGTAGTTGATCAAGTAGTAGCTTTGTACAAGCCCAAATATAAAATGTAGAAAGTAAACCTTTGAAACAGCACTAAAAAAGAATATTAAGTATTGGAATATAGAAAAATCAAAAACTGTTAATTGGTTAGTTGTAATTTTAAATTTTCCAAGTAGCTTTAGAATAGTTTTATGAAACAATCTACAGGTACTAGTCTCACACTCTATGCTGTATCTACAGGTACTAGTCTCACACTCTATGCTGTATCTACAGGTACTAGTTTCACACTCTATGCTGTATCTACAGGTACTAGTCTCACACTCTATGCTGTATCTACAGGTACTAGTCTCACACTCTATGCTGTAATATATAACTGTAAATACCTGGAACTTGGAGTATGATGTATCCCTTTTTCTGCAACATTTGTTGTGATAAGACAACCCTGTTTGTGTTTTGGCCAGTCTAGTTGTTGACATTCTCTACTACAATATGGAGCCTTACATCTCTGACATCTTTTGGAAGCTGTACGTAAGTAGTAAAACTTGTGACATCAACAACTCATTATATTATCAAAGAGAATTGAAATCAACAAATTGCTAAAACTTCAGTGATCTCGATCACACACACACACACACACACACACACACACACACACACACACCTTGTTTCTGACAGACAATGCAGCACAGAGATGATTGGTTGATTAACTGTTGATAGTTAGTTTCTGACCTAAAAATACAATTTTAGATACATTAATAAATATATTGTAGATGTTATGATAAACAAAATTTTAAATGTCATCAAGATAATATTAGTAATATTTTCAAGAATGACAAATATTAATTCAAATTTCAGTAACAAGTAAATAATGGGTACTAATAAATGTTTCCTACTATCTTAGAGAATATATTTAAAGATAACTTTTAAAATAAAATAATACATTAGCCATTAGAAATTATACAAACAAAAACTTATAAACAAAAATCAACATGGTTTCTGCCATGGTTGGGGTCAGGGCGAGAAAAATCGGTAGCCCGGACGTGTGGGTTTTGTCTTCGGGCTAGTGAGTAGTAAAAACATTGAGGCAAGATATGCGGCAGTCTAAAGTTTGTTTCCCATATAATGATTTTCTGCTGTTTTGGAGTAAAATCAAACAAGAATTACATCCAACAAATCTTCAAGATATCTGCTTGGGCCAAGCAGTTATTCAGCTCCATGAAAAGAAAAGGACCGAGTTGGAATCACTTGTTCGAACAGCTTATAATATCTCATACAAGAAGCACCCATTTGCTGACTTTGAGTGGTCCTGTGAGCTTCAACAGCTCAATGGTCTAGCATTGGAAGAAAATTACAGTAATGCTAAGGGGTGTCAAATGTTCATGAACATTACTGCTAGCTTCCTACATGAGGAAGATAAGTTAGATTTAGGCTTGTATGTGGTAGTGGTGGTCGTCAACTCAACGGCTACAAGAAGAAAATTCCTGGCCAGTTGGTGAACATAACAGATAATTTATTACCGGATGAAATATGAACTGTTGTATACTCAATAAAACCACAAACATATCATTATTGTCTTTATTACACATACTTATGATCGTCTGCGTCAATTCCAGCCCAATTTTAATAGCTAGTATTTTTTGGTTGGGCTAGTAAGAAATTTGTTGGGCTAGTAAGAAATTTGTTGGGCTATTAAGAAATTTGTTGGGCTAGTAAGAAATTTGTTGGGCTAGTAAGAAATTTGTTGGGCTAGTAAGAAATTTGTTGAATTCTGTAGAAATATTATTCTGGCCCTGGTTGGGGTAATTGTAATTGATTACATGATCTCAAGTAATCATAATCACCATTTCAAGATGCAATGTAAGCAATTACATTATAAATGTAATAGTAATCAGCTATTACTTTTATGATTACACAAGGTGTTTGATTATTTACCATGTTATAGCATGACACAGATATGGTTTGGTGTGTAAGGCAAAAGAAAACAGTATAACTGATTTAACCATTGACAGACTGCTGTCATATTTATACACATGATGATTTGTCAGTTTATTTGTTCTATGAATATGAAAGGAAAATGTGCTGAAAGTCTGCTTCAGATGTTGCTGTTATAAGTCATATAAACAGGCATTTCAGATTAACTTGTGTTGTTTTCACATGGTTAAACCCAAGCTAGTCACACAGCCAGCAATCGTGCATAGCTTCTTTGTGACACTGTTGTTTTAACTCCAGCTCCAAATGATCCTGATTGGCCAACAGTCAGATGACAAGCAGCCAATTAAATTAATGCATTTATTAGTGAACAGAAACAAGGCTACATCTTGGCCCCAGACTGACATACATGGTGACAACTGCAGGCATTAGATGGAGATCAAAGGTCAAAGTATGGAGCTGGCCAAGTTATAGAAGAAATTTTTTATTTAAAGCTTAGCAATAATTTAAGACTGTGAAAAAGTGGTCCACTTACAGGTGGTCAAGTTACAGAGGGGGTCGGAGTTCGGGTTTTGACTATATTCTAATTACCTTATTTATTATATAGACCATACCTGGTTATAGTCATGCTATGCAGAATGCATTTCATTACTATATATATATATATATATATATATACATATATATATATATATATATATATATATTCAAACAATTCCATTGATATTGTTTGCACTAATATCAGTTATCTCTATTAATACCTGTGCATTCATGGCAAATGCAGTACTTGTTACTTTGCTCTACGGTGAATATTGATATCAAAAATATTAAAACAAATTAATGTCATACAATGGCATCAAAGTCTGTTGTACATCTACATTTCAAGAACATACCAAAATGTGAGTCTGGTTCTTAGAAAGCAACATGTAAACATTGTAGCATGTTTATATCGGTATTATACAAATAACTGAGTAAATATTGAAGAAGAATCACATTCATGTTTGTGTTATATACATTGTAAACATGATTGCAATCATGATTACTTTACAGTGTAATCGATTACATTCAGAATGAATGTAATTGTAACCATGGTATTCTCAAGTAATCATAATCGATCACTGTGGTCCTGTATTCGCCCCAACCCTGGTTTCCCCGCAAGCAGATCATGCCTGAGCCAACTCTTGACTCATTTTGACAGGATCATGAAACATCTCGAAAAAGGAAAGAATGTTGATGTCCTTTACCTAGACTTTGCAAAACCATTTGACAAAGTAGACTTTTTGATTAGCACGTGAAAGCTAAAACAACTTGGCAAAGGAGTCAAACTTGGGAGATGGCTTTATAGCTTCCTCACCGGAAGGACATAGTCTGTTGTTGTGAATGGTATCCAGTCCAAGCCAACTGATGTTTTCTCAGGGATACCTCAGGACTCCACCCTTGGTCCCTTATTTTTCTTTATTTTAATAGGTGACAGACAAATCAGTAATACCATCATTTCTTTAAAGATTTGCCACTAACATGCGGACTGGGAAAGGCATAGCGAACAAAGAGGCTGCCATTAAACTGCAAAGTGATCTCAATGCAGTATATCAGTGGGCCATTGATAACAACATGGAGTTCAACTGTGACAAGTTTGAATGTGTACAGTATGGCAGAGATAAATAACTACAAAATACTATATAATATCACTCAAATACAGGCAGTATAATTATAGGAAAAGTGAGAATGAAGTCAGTTCCATGAGCCAGTTGTGGAAATCACTAGTCCTTTTCAAAACTGGACTACTGCAATCAGCTCTGGTCTCAATCAGAGAAGGGAGATAGTCAAACTCTTGAAGCCATCCAGGGATTCTTCACCAGAAAAATTGCAGGCATCAAGACTACTGGGAACAGCTGAAAAAGCTGCGACTCTATTCTTAACAGAGGAGATGGGAATGTTTTATGATTATCTATACCTGGCGTATTCTGGAGGGACAAGTTCCCAACATTAGAGAGGTCAGCATAGTGTCATCAAACTGCATAAGTAGAGGACATACCTGCTTGATTTGCAAAATTAGTAAGGCAGCTCCATAACATAATACCAATGAGCATTAGAAATCAGAAAAACTGTCCAGTTGACCACATGAAAAGGCAACTTGATAAATTCCTGGCAACTGTTCCAGATGAGCCACAGATTCATGGCTACACTGCACAAAGGAGGGCTGATACCAACAGTCTTCTAGACATGATCAGAACAGCAGATTCTCAGCGTAGGCAGGAAGGTGGTGACTACAAGTCTATCATAGTGGGTACCCAGGAACTGATCCCAAAACCATCATAATCATAATTAAATTATAACAGAACTTTTTAAAATAAATGCTAAAAAGGATTTTGATTAGTTTGAACTATAAAGTTATATCTGTAGACTAGAACATAAAATGTCAGAAAGACAGGAACTACATATATATAGTTATCTTCTTAAAATGTAAGAATTAAAATATCAAAAGTAAGATAAATAAGAAATTCTTTTTTCACCCCAAAATATCTAGAATAAACTTCATACAAAATTTATAAACAGTAACATAAAACTACAAAATAACAAATCATACATAAAATAATACTGACCATTGTATGGGAACCTCACTTGGCTGAAAATATAAACAACATTACATAATTATCAAACATAAGATTTATTAAACGCTGAAGTTTGTGTTTTTCAAAAATAGAAAAAAGAATTAATGCAGCTAACATATTTTCTAAACTGACTTTTACTCAAATAATTTTATAATATTGGGTCTATTATTAACAATTAGAGTCACTCTTATTTAGTTGTTTTTTGAAACTTCTGCTTACAATAGATTTTAATTAACTATTTTGTGTGAATTATTCAAATTTATTACATTTGGGACTGATTAATACAAGACTTGTTTACCAATGATTCAACTTTGTTGTTAGTTATAGATAAAACATTAATTTGAACAAATCTCTACACGTGTTAAATGTCCTTTAAGAAGATGGTCTCTTATTAGCTATGTGGTCCCACTTGAGCCAGTGCATTCCATCACTCATACTGAAGTACATCAACTTTGGAAATGAAAAAATTATAATACAGATGTATCTATTCTCTAAATAATTTGTATATATTATAAGTAACCAATTTTGACTTATCAGTGACCCAGGAAATGATATTTGATAGGAGTCATATATTATTAGGAGTGCTTGCAAGGATTTAAATTACAACAGATATAAACTGTATCATGCTGTTGTTATGGGTACAACAGTTATCAAACTGACACATTTACAATGAAGCATTGATATGTAGGCATTTCATTATACTGTTAAAGTATAGATATGAGAAGATAAATTGTAGTGTACACATCTGACAAAGAGTGTGGTCTAGTGGAGATGTGAGCTTTTCCCATGTAGTTTGAGATGCTGGCAGTGAATATATAGTGCTCACATAGTGCTATATTACTGAGATGTGTTTATTGACATCATAAGCAGAAACAAAAGAATCTTCATGCTAAGATTGAATAAACACATCTGTATTTGGCTGAATCACTTGAAACCCTGCTTAAAATTAATTATTCTAAACAAATATAAAAAACATTATAATAATTAAATTGTACCTGCTATCTCCCAACATTAAATTTACTTGATAACCCTATTATTATCAAACAAACTCTACATGAATTATTACTAGTTTTTGTTGAAACTCAAGTTTTCTTTGCGTTTGGATTTTGGTTTAATGGATTCCAGTCTTTTACAAATACACTAAATGGATCAAATGCTAACTAACCTGTTGTGGTGTTTTCTTATATCTGTCATCTCTTGAACGAGCTATCTCAACAGTCAGTCTGTATCTTCCACTGCTGAATGTCATGTTATCAAAATTTTGTATAGCTCGTTCTGCTGCCAACACTGTAGCCATCTTAACAAACCTGGATTGATCACAAAAAATACAGGTATATGTAAATGTTATGAAAATTGCTTTGCAATCAAGACTTGTTTCCATGCAAGTAGAAATGCCAAATCTAACAGTGAATCAAACAATTTAATTGGAACAAAATGACAATTAATTCTATGGCATCAATAGTTGATACCCCATTCAAAAACTGCCGTTCTCACAATATGTAGTCTTTTTTTTACGGAACTCTCAATATGGGATATTTTTTGGGGTGGAATATTAAGCAGGACAATTGCTTTGACAAAAATTTGTTTGCTTGTTTTGTTTGTTTCTTACCATAACAAATACATCTTTACTTAAAATGCAAATAGGATTTCATTAACACAGCCATATATATTGACTACTGATGTACACTCCTAAGCCTAAACTTATTTATCTAAGTTTATTCAGAGTACACTTAGCTAAATGTTAACACAAAACAGTCTATACTTACCCATAGGAGTCCTCAAAATCTTCTCTTTGTTTTAGATAGCTGACAGAAATGACCTCACCAACTTGAGAAAACATTATTTGTAAAGCTTCCTACAATAAATTATGTAAATGATATCACAATTTAATGCTTAGGCCTATGTTTATGTCAGTATGTTTTAACTGCAAATCCAAAAGACTTATATTACTAATAAACAGTGGATAAATCAACTGAAAACATACCCGAGTGAGGTTACTAGGAATTCCAGAAACATACAAGGTAACTCCAGCAAGCATGCCATTATCACTGTAACATAAACAAACATTTATATACTTTATCTTCCCAGGTGTACAACTAACATTTAGTTGAAGTTGCAGCTGTTAATATCAATTATATAAGCCACCTTGAGTGACCAGTTTATTGACTTACTAGGGAAATGTATTCCAAACACAGGTATATTTGAACCCACAACTCAGACGTTTACAGCAAAATGTTCTAAACATTGTGCTAGGAGTGCTCAAAGTGAGTAGAGGATTTAAATTCTTATAAAACTATTAAATTAAATTAAAACATGCTTTTCATTCACTGTATTCCATATTGGCAGGTGTAAATATTAAGCGCTTTGTTTTTACCAAATATTCCCCCTTGAAATAAGTGCATATTTGTTATGCTCAAAAACCATACATACATATATATATATATATATATATATATACCATTAATCACAATACAGAGATTTAAAAACACATGATAATTGTACATGCATGTGTTATTGAGTTGTCCAGGCATATTAACAATGTATACATTTAAGCATGCATAGATTTGTGAAAATATGGATTTGTTTAGGGATTGGATCATAAGGTTATTGGATTTGGGGGCTTTAAGCCCATGCCACCATATATGTTTATCCTAAAACACATACACGATGATACACAAGTGATTAAAAATAAATATTCCCTGTATTTTCTCATTAAGTAAAGAAATTTGTTATGTCACCTCTATCCATGTCATTGGATGCTCTGATAGCACAGTGGTTAGAGTACTGTGTAGCAAACCTCAATGTTGTGGGTTCAAATCTCAGATATATCTATCTCTGTGGGATAATTCTCTAAGGAGTCACCCTTTGGCTACATGTCCCAGGGGAGACTAGTGTCATGACTAAACACTCACTCACAACTTGTATATACTAAATGACAGAATGCAGTTCTGAATTGAGTTTCTTTCTTTCAATAATATTACTATTTCAATATTTTGTTTATAAATTGAATTATTTAAACTGCATAATATTGAATGATGACATCAGAAAACTATCATCATACTCTTGTGAGATAACATTTAACAACAACAAGATTAAGTTATCCATGTTAACAAATACTTTACATAATTTACATATATATAAACAATCTAACACAAGTGATCTTGATGCCATTAGATTCAAATACATCTGGGAAATAAAATTCATCTTGGGGGACACTAGATCTTTTTACACCAGGCTTCACTGTGGACAACAAAACAATAAAATTGTGTTCACATGATAATAATTCATCACATAGAGGCAGTTAATGCTGAGATCTTAAATTCTTATGAAGTTACGAAAAAAGTCTACATTCATTCCAACAGTGTATACTTGAAGTCTCAAATTAAACCAAAATTATTTCATAGATTTTATCAATCCATCCCCTGGCCATAACATACCACAAACATTTATTGCACATACGTCAGATGTCACTACGTTCACGGTGATATTGACAAAATAAAACGATGTTAAACTGTTACATTATCTACGATGAGATTCATTTCTTTGTGATTCTACATAACATAAATACAATGTTTAATTTCCTGACCCCCATCCACCACCATACATATATTTTTTTCCAAAAAAAACAACAACAATAATTATTATCTTTCTAGTTTACCCACCATCCATAATTTTTCTATTGCTCAGACCCCATCACCCATGTATTATTAATAAAATTGCCAAACTATGGTAGTCTAAGTCTATTCAAGGTAAATAATAATTTCTAATTTAGAATAAATATATCACACTGAAAACCACCCTAGATGATTTCAGTTAGATATTCTGTTTTATATATGTAATGACAGAAGAATCATCAAATACAAAATTTACTGATAACTTCCTTATAGGAGGCATGGTTGTCTAAAAGGGACAACTAGTTAACATGTGTGAAATGCATTTTAATATAATCCTAATGTCTAGTACACCAGGAGTTCAAATATCCAGCTTCTTTCAGTTTCCAGTAAACTTTCTGAAATCTAAAAATTCCATCCATTCAAAATACAGTAATTCTATGTGTGATCAGCACCTATGCTAAACACACCACTCAGTCACCCATCAAGAAATTTCATCAAGATCTGATGCCTTGTTTGAGGGATTCTATCCTGTACTAAAAAAAACCTAATCATTCTTACCCTTTTTGTGATGCCAGATTAACACCAGATTTAGTAACATAGCTGTTAAATCCTGAGTCTTGAAAATCTTCCTTCATTGGATCCCAACCAGAATTACTCCTATTTGGTTAAATAAAACAATAAATATGGATAGTAAAAAAAACTCTTCCAGATATAACATTAAAAAGTTTTTAGGCTTAAAATATCACAATTTATGGTGAACTTTTCTCTTCAGTATTTCCAGGTGATGTTTTGGATGCAGGAAATAGTTTTGTTTTCATAATTCGTTATTGTACTAATGAGTTTTGTATACCGTCAATAGATCAAGCCAAGTTATAACGATCATTTACACAAACTGTTAGCGCATACGTAAGACCTCAAACTTAAATTTATGGCGTAATTAAACATTCAATGAACCACATATGAAGTCAATGACTTAGAAATAATTAGACATATACTACTGAGCCTGTGTCTTGGTGGTACATTTTGGTCATTAACGCGACAACAACCGAGAGAATGTAAATTATCGGTATATGCGGTCAGTTAGTAACTAATTCTCAATTGAAAATAAATTAATCAGTAATTATCCCATTATTAGTATAAATATGCCCAGACAAAGTATGTATATGGGGGCATCCTAATGTCTATGCCACCAAACGAATGAGATACGAGGTTCTTGGGATGTCTTGTTACCGATGCTGCCTTGGAATTGAAAGTTATGAAATGTGCTACTGAGTCCAACAACCTTTACCATAATTTTAAAAATCAGATAATTCTACATATAAATATTGATTTTCATTATAAAGCCATGTATAATTATCATCAACTTGTTTCACTTCTATTTTCACTCCATGACTGCATGAGTTTAAATAAAAATGACAATTGATGGCCATTATATCTAGATAGTAGACTAGTCCAGACAGCTGCGAACACTGATATTTTTTATCATGATGACTGGATTCCTACGGTAAATCTCTTCAAATCTGTCAACAATTTTAAGCGTTTAGTTTTTATAAAAATTTATGTTGCATGATTCCACAAATCTACACATGGATATTATCTGAACAGTTTTATAATTAAGCTGTATCTTGTTTATGCATTTTAAGCAATTATGAATTGATTTAAGCAAAATATTAAGTTGTTTAAAGGTGTAAAAGTTGTTTTATAGAAGTATATATTCAGCAAATACTTGACTATTAGGTTGTTCACATAATATCCATATAAAGAATCAACTTTATTGATGACTCTCCTCTTGCATGGTAATAAAACATACATCTTTTAGTCAGAATATATAAAACCCTAAAGAGGAGGGTTAGTTCAAAGTCAATAATAATTTCTCATGACTAGGTATATCTTATCTATTACAGCTCCAATTCAGTTTAATTACAAAAACTGACATATAGCTCAGAATGATAAACAACTCGAACTAAATCAAGCCCACAATATTCTAAATGGCACAGGCCCCGTTTACTTAAATATTCTTTTAAATTAATAACATTCCAACATAATATTAATACAAGATCCACTACAATATGTCTCTTCAGGTGCCTGAAGTAAAATCTTTTCGAAAAAATACTTTAATTATACAGGAATATTGGCTTGGAACGAATTACCAACTGATATTAAGTGTTCAATGAGCAAGTTTCTCTTCAATAAAGGTGTAAAACTATTTTTATTTGACAATCTTAATGACCAGGAAGCAAGTTCTTACATTCTTTTTTTAACCTGGTCCTACATTTTTCATGCTATATATGTGTATATATATATATATATATATATATATATATATATCTATCTTTGTTTGTAACATCCATTTATCTAATTATTACAGGAATCTATTCATTTGAATTTTGTCTAGTCCACCATCTGCCATGTACAATAAAATATCTGTGATTTTTCTCCTCAGGATCATAATGGAAATAAATGTTTTCACTTCCTTATCCTATCAATGTATTTTAGTGTTATTTATTATGTGACATATGTATTTACATTAGAGTAGATACTGGTATTTTCGTACACTGCCAGAATTCGAACACTTCATTACAAATTCATTTGAGGCACACACAAATCAATGATATTTTCACATAAAGTAATGACATTCAACACACATGACTCTCCTCTTGCCATGAAAATAAAAAATTGTTTCGTGTAACACTTTGTTAATGTATAAAACAATTTCAGTTACTCCTCCATTGTTAGGCATAAGATACATTTCTTGCTCTTACGCAGTATTAGTAAGAAGCAAGGCTTCATTTGAACCATCTCACAATCTCTTATTTTGTGGGTTTTTGGCCAAAACATATTGACTAAGGTACGATTTATTCAAATGCTGCCATTTTGAATATAATCTCAGTCACGATATGATTAGTCTGAATACTGCAATGTGATTAAACGTACCTTTTCAGTTTTTCGACACCACACTAAATTGAAATATTACCTTTACAATAAATACCATAAAATTGAATACAGTTCAATGACATGAAATTAATTAAAGAAATAATGAACAACACAATAAATTGCATGCATAGACACAAAATATTATTTGATAATTAACAAATTCACTTTATTATATTCAGAAAAACCAAAACTATCATCAGAAAGATGAGCAAGTACTAAATTGTGATTATTGTCATTCTAGTTGTGGGGACTTAATGTCCTTGTATTTTATTTAAATAGTATATGACATTTATTAATAGTTCCTCTGAGCGTTTTCTCGAATTTGCAATTTATTAAAAAAAATACCAAAGTGTCCGAATTCTGCCTAGTGACCCATGCTTCACTTTCAGAAAATTTATGGTGCTAAAAATTACATAATTAAGAATGAAAGGCACATTTATTGGAAGATTGAAGTTGGATAAATGTTTTGAAATGGATTCTACTTTTCTAAAACGAAAACATAAAATTTTGTGGTTAATTATGTGTTAAGTGTCTGAAAACTGCCATATCTACTCTACTACATCATTATTCAGTGTACTAAATAAATCAACAAAAATATTGTTTCTCTCTAGAATAAAATTTCATACTCATTTGTAAGACTAGTAAGTAGATCTAACAGATCTATATACAATAGTATCAAAGTGGTTACATATCCGAGCATCGGAACCCTGTACTTCAGCATTATAGGTCCGAGCACTCAATGCGCCAATTATTGCTTGATTGCTATTGCTTCCGCTCAAATATGGCGGCCGAGTATGTAGTAGTTATATTTGGGTTGAAAGTAGAAGATATTTTTTATAGTTTTGACGAGTTACAAATGAAAATAAAAGAAATAGACGATTGGTAGAATAGCTGTGCAGCTTTACAAATAATCAGGGTTCCCAGGTGTCCTAGAATATAACAAATTAATTTTGCCGGTCCTGGAAATGTCTTTGAATTTGACAAAATCTGAAAATCTCAGGAAAAAATACTGCCTTTGGAAAAAACCCACTTAGAATAAAAGAGTCTATTAATAGACTAAATCTAATATCTTTATTAAATGTTAGTACTAGACTCTAGTAGCAGTAATTATAACTGCGCTTCCATCACTGACATTGATGCGAGCAGATGAAAAATTATCATGAAATTGTTCAGATTTATAATAATATTGATGATGCATGGTTCAGATGCTGACTGCTCAGATCTTTATCACTGACAAACACGATTCTGGTGCTCGACTAGCTGTTCTGCATTCGAGCACCGGAAACACCCAAACTTGGCGCACGCATGTAGAGTGCTCGGACATTTATCATCAACAAACACGATTCTGATGCTTGGATATGTAACAACAGCCTAGTATCTTAAACTTGTATGTAATATTTACCCTTTCTGTCCTGTTAGCGTGTGTTCCGCCATTATCAATGATCTAAAATTAGAATCAATATTACCCAATTAAGCAAATGACATGAAAAGGGTAACAAATATATATTATATCTAAATTGTATATGTTTTCAAAATTCTATTTGCTCTTTGAGTGTTTCCTTTAAGCATGTCAGCCATGTGCAAAATTTTCCTCATTAATTCCCGACTTATAATTATCCTGGTCACGCAATGAACTTATGAAGTAGAGTCTAGACTCTATACACATGACATCATTAGTCTATAGTTCATATTATAATTATTAGTAGTAATTAATAATATTACATCATACATGTGACAATGAGTATCAGTATGAATCTATCATTCTATGACATGGCAGATTAGACTAGTCATTTGATTACTATTATTCAAAAACTAAAAATATAATGCATGTAAGATGATTTATATATTGAACCTTGACTTTTTTCTGAGTACCTGACATTAGACTAATTACTGTAGAGTAGATGTGCTAATTGCCTTGCTTCGTTTTGCTTGTTAAGGGGAATTTATACCCCAGGCCGTCGCTGTATGGCACTGCCAATTGCCTTGCCTGTTCCTACTTCTTTTAGTATCAGATCGTTTCGTAACCAAACCCTTTCGTACCATACCGTTTCGTAACCAAAGGGATACCAGTTCGTAACCAAGTTATAATATCATATAATGTTGTTATAAAATTCCGGTTGACCTAATACAAACATTAGTTAACATTATTATTAACGGTGGTCCAACGGTTAAGCACTTGGTGCCACGGGTCACAGGTTCGGTTGTGTTCCCTGCGACTTGCATACGGTCACGCACACACAGCCATTTATTCAGTCTACACACTGGTACTCAATACACTATATATATATATATATATATATATATATAACAACGCAGAAAATTTACTCATTTCTTCCCTACAAACATCCTTACTCATAGCATCACACCATCAGACACTATATGCCTAATCTTGGTGTTACATTTGATAGCAATTTTAATTTCAGAAAACATGTTTCTCTGACATGTCCCTCCTGTTTCTATCATATTCATGACCTTTGCTGTATTCGGCGCTATATTTCTCTTTCAGTCACCAAAACCATTGCTACATCAATCATTATTAGTAGGCTTGATTACTGCAACTCTCTTCTTTATAGCATTGCATCTAAGGATATTCTCAAACTTCAGTGTGTTCAGAACTGCTTAGCTAGGGTTATCACAAGGTCTCCTGGGTTTTCCCATTCTGTTCAACTTCTGAAATCTCTTCACTGGCTCTCTGTCCAATCTCGCATCACTTTCAAACTCTAAACTATTACCTATCAAACTCTTTCTTCTCGAGAACCTTCATATCTATTTTCCATGCTTTCTTTGGCACCAAAGCCCAGAGAACTCCGTTCATCTGCTTTTCACTTGTTGTCTGTCGCCATGTTTAAAATTCATGCTGAGACTCCTGCTTTTTCAGTTGCTGTCCCCACTCTTTGCAATTCACTCTCTGAATATATTAAGTGATCAAATAGTATAGTTTCTTTCCGTCACCATTTGAAAACTCACTTTTCAGACTCGCTTATCCTTCCTAAGTTTCCTATCCATCTGATCATTGTTGATGAACTTCGCATCGTATCCGGACTATGAGTTTGTCCAATCCCTGTATTATGTGCGTCACTGAGCTCGATTCTTTTCGAGGATATTGGCGCTATAGAAGTTTTGTAATTATTATTATTATTATATATTTAACTTTGGTGTCATACCGTATAATTCTAATTCGGCATCTAATATTTCTAATCTACCCTTAATCAGACTAATGAACTTGATTATAGTATTATGTAAATATGGTTCATACTAACCATTCAGACCATGTCGTACTCATACTCACTCTCATCCGCTTCTGATTTTAGTTAGGCTACATAGCCTGTATCAGGTCGAGACCTTTCTAAATTAGACTTGTTTAAATTATAAGCACCATATACCGAGTGTTGGCTATATCTAAACTGCCGCCAGTGACTATCCAGTCTGTTTTAAAGACAGTTAGGGAGGGTGCACTAACCACTTCAGCAGGCAACATATTCCATGAGTTAAAAATCCTGTTGCTGTAGTATTGCTGCCTGATATTTCAATGATCTTGCTTTCTTTAACTTGAAACTGTGACCTCTAGTGAATGATTTATCTGGTTTAATGTACTCAGCATCTACTGCATACATTCCAGGCATGTGTTTATATGTCTCTAGCATGTCACCTCTAGCTCGTCTATAGTAGAGGCTAGGTAGATCTAGGGCAGTAATTCTCTCAACATAAGACAGGTCCCTCAATGCCGAGACTAGTTTTGTTGCTCGACGTTGGGCATTCTCCAACAGTTCAGTCTTTTTTTAATACTGGACACCAGGCAGTGTTTCCATATTCGAGTTGTGGCCTAACAAGAGAGGTGTACAAGGTCTTCACCGCTGCATTATCAAGGGTCACATATAATGTTCTGATCAGGCCTAATAGTTTGTTAGCCATATTTACCTTTTCTTCACAATGCATACTGAATGTTAACTTAGTGTCAACATACACACCAAGTGTAAAGTCATGGCCGGTTGTCGAATTAATTTATGTAGGGAGGATTAGTAATCGCCCGTTCGTGCCGCTTTAAGGTTTGTGGCCCACGAATTGTGGGGTCAATGGGTGTGAAACCATAGTGCTCCGATTGATTGATGTGTGAAAGAAGTTGGTGGTCACCCGCTCCGTGCCGCTTGGCGATTTGTGGCCAGCTGGTTGTTGGGTTCGCACGGGTGTAGATGTCGTAGTCCCGGGGTTTGGTTGGGTTTGTACTCTATTAATGTTTTCGTGGTGTGGGTTGAATGAGTGAAACCTTTGTTAGTGAATGTTTGTAATGGTACAGCCAAGTCAGCGGAGATTGGATCAAGGGACAAACGAGTCTCCACTGGACAACACCCTGATTGTGCTGAGGGGAGAATATATTCCTGTTTGGATGTGTGGGAGGAGTTTTTAGTGGGGGATTGTTCTCGACTCAGCCAAGTCAGCGGTGATTGGACCAGGTGACCATGTGAGGTCTACTGGACAACAACGCTGACGGTGCTGAGGGGACAATTCCCTACATATATATATCTGGATTTTTGTAGATTTTTTTACAGTGGGAAGAGAGGAGAACAGAGTAGTAGTAGAGATGGTGGTTCTGGAGTGTAAAGTTTCGAGGAGTGTATAGTTTTTGTATAGTTTTAAGTAGAGGAATAAAGTAGATTCGAGACCATATGAGTTCGAAGTTTTGGAAGAGAGAATTTAGCTAAGGCCGAGATCCGGGACGGACGGCCGAGCCGGCCGCATCCCGGATCTCGGTACTTTTCACAAGATCCTTTTCCAGTTCTGTGGCTTGTAAGTTAACCTGGACTCCCTCTTTGTGCATGTGATACTCTATGCGTTTATTGCGGCTACCAAGATGCATAACTTTACATTTTTTCATAATTAAACCTCAGCTACCATAGGTTAGACCATTCTTCCAGGGCATCCAGGTGGTCTTGTAGCAGCTAAGCTTGTTCTGGGTTTTTCACTGTTCTAGAAATCTTTGAATCATCAACAAACATCTGTATACTTAAGTGGACCACCTCTGGCATGTCTTTAACGAAACAGATAAATAGCAATGGCCCCAACACACTACATTGGGGGATTGCACTCAGAACAGGAGCTACCAGTGACTTCATGCCATTGACAAATATTTGCTAATTTCTCTGAAATAAAAAAAGTCCAGTATCTAATTCCATATTTTCCATGATATGCCATATCCTTTGATTTTCATCAGGAGTCGCTGATGCGAAACAGAGTCGAATGCTTTTGCAAGATCAAGATACACAGCATCCATATTATCGTCCAGTGCTTCTGTCCATTTGTCCAGGACTGCCAACAGTTCAGTGACACAAGAGCGATCTTTGGTGAAACCATGTTGGCATATTGTGAGGAGTTGGTTTTCAATCATACGATGCATGATATTGTCTCTGATGATCGACTCTAGAGTCTTACACACGACTGATGTTAAGCATACTGGTCTGTAGTTTTTGCCCTGGTGTCTGTTACCTTTCTTAAAAGTGGAGAACACCAGTCCCATCTTCCAGCCAACTGGTATTTTCACCAGGTCAAGAAACTGTCTGAAGATCAGGTATAGTGGTTCAGCTATAATTTCTTGTAGTTCCATTAATACTCTGGGTGCAGCTCCGTTGGGTGCTGGGGATTTGTTTGGATTCATCTTAGATAGCTTCTTTGCTACATCTTCTGGTGTAAATATTCTGCCCATCAATAGACCGATTCAAGCTAGTGAAATCTGTCGGCAAGATTTACAACTACGTGTATTATAATCGGGTCGTAAACACGACCCGTTAATCGCAGAATTTGGATCACCGTTCCTTTTCAGTGTGTACGCGAGATTTGTTTGTATCTTTTAACCATCATTGCCGGTAATAATACTCCACGATTCTAAAAGTCAGTAAAGGAAAATGATAGATAAGGTGATATTTAGTATATTTCTATTCAAAGAAGACTGATTTCGTAAACAAAATAGATTAAATTGGAAGTTCTATGTGATAGTTCACAGAACACATTTCTCGTGTATAAGCGGATTGCCGTATTCGTAGCGAAAGTTTACGTATAGACAGTGGCTTTCCCATAGTGTTTCTTCAATACACATCTTTTCCCATTTATAACAATATCGAAAATGGACATGGCAGTTGTAATATGATCAGTTTACCAGGACAATTCAGCCATATCTTCAACGATTTGTTTTATTTGTGGTCATTTTCTGTGTAGAACGTTCGCCATCTTCTAGCAACAGACTCATCGCGTAATTCTAATAAACTTGGATCGAAAATACTCATCAAATCGGAGACATATTGTGTTACACAATAATCCGGGATTGATATATTGCATTTGGGTATTATTTCTCGTGAATTAACGAGAACCATGAGTAGATTTTAAAATGTAAACAAACCCCGTCTGTCGCCATTTCAGTTTTCAAGCGATAACCGATACCTGCGGAATTCGCTAAAGAAATAATTACTCTATTTTTTCTCTCACTTTATTAACAATAACAACATTTAATAATGGAATATGCTAAACACAAGAAACTAATCTATCACTAGAAGTGTTTTCCTATCTGAATTCAAATTGTATTACACAGTAGATCGTTGCTCAAACGGAGATGTTCAGAACAAGAATCCGGAGGTGAGCCGAAGTGTAAAAGCCAGCGAAAATTAGTTGGCCGTCTATTACCCCTAGCGCCACCATGCGGCTGAATTTCACACTACGGTCTTGGGTTAGAAGTCAATGTGTTCCATGGCGATTTACGCGTGTAGTGGCGGCCGATAAATGTCTTTCTGAAAAGTTGTAAATAGGCTATTTACCACCTATATTTGGATTTTATTTACAGTCCATTAAGGGTATGTAATCTCCAGATCATAATTTTCCATTTAATAGGAATGGCATAAACTTCATCCAATAGATATATGCCACGATTTACATGGCTGTCATGGTTCATCCTGTCTAGTTCAAAGTTATTTTTTTGTATAACTTTTGCCATCTGACATGACGATGTGAATGGATTTAATCAATGATCACATAGATTATTACTGTAAAATTGGTATTTATACATGATATCGTATATTGAAAGTTAACTGTTTTTTTTTCTTCTTCTTCTTTCTGAATCAGCCATTCTTTTTAATAATATACAGTTGATAGTATATGATTGGTTCCCAGGTACAAATAAAAATAATATTTCCAAAACTCAACATTAAATATTTAAACAATCTTTATTAAAATCAATTTACATTCAGCTGAAGGTTTAATTTTAAAATAATTTATTTAATCCATTGAAACCCATACTAAAATATATCCCACAAGTCAGCATGAATAACTAAGGCTTAGCTGTGTCATTCATTTGAAAGATTGGTCCGCTCAATCATTGGGTTATATCTTGATAAATATTGTGTTAAATCCTTTGGAAAGACACAATCGTTCAGCTGAAATACTAGTCTCAATCTCTGTGTAATATGAAATAATTTGCTGAAAGATTTCCAGTATTTATCGTTAGTGAGAAGTTGCCATCCCATGTTAACAGTGGGCGTCATAGCTGTTTCTAATCCGAGACCGCAGTTGGTAACCGATGCAACGCATTTCGCCTGGATCGGTCTATTCACTGTCTGTATGGCTTGAGAGTGTATCCGGCATGTTTTTATCTTCTCTTGTGAATACAGAAGAGTAAAGTTGTTTAATACATCCGCTTTCTGCTTGTCTGTTGTAGTGAGACTACCGTCTTTTTGGGCTAAGTGACCAATGCCTTTTTTTTTGGTTTTAAGGTTAGATTGTGCGTATTTATAGAAGGCTTTTGAGGGTTTTCTTAATCTCTTTTGCTAGTTTCTTCTCCAACTCCTTTTGTGCTTTACGACACTCCCATTTTGCCTGATTTCTCGCTTTGGTGTATTGTATTGTTTATAATTTTGTCTACCTCTGGTGCATCGCCAGCTGGAAAAAGCAGCTTTCTTCAATCTGACCTTCTCTCTAGTGTTTGCTGTCGTGTAGATTGGTCGTTGTAATAATGTATTACGTATAATTTCATCCTGGTGGGAATCATATATCATAATGACAATCATGATGTGAGTAAGTATGAATAATGCAGAATATATCAAATAATATGAATTATTATGTGATAATATCCATATTTATACTGTTCTTATTGTTCTTATTTTGACATACATCTGTATATTTTGCTGACATTGTTATCGTTCTCTCCCTGATGGTGCCATACTCCTGTGACGTTCGTGTTGCACGTCCCATTGATGGAGTAGGCTCTGACTCGTTTTCTGGATCTGGCTTTTCAAATTGAGGTAATATTATGTTCTCTCTCGTTTTTAGCAGAGAGTTTCAATGTTGCCCTGTCTCTGTCTCTATCACATATGACTGTGGTTCTGCCGACGCACGAACTACTTTCGCTGGTTTCCAGCACTGTTTTGTTTGTATCCTGCAGCTGTCACCAGGATTTAATGATCTTGATATTCTTTTCCCATGATCGTAGTATCCTTGACTGTTCTTATTTGTTCATTCTCTGTGTTGGTTTACTTTCTCTGGATGTGGAGTCCGCCCATCAATCTTTGTGTTGGTGAATCAATATGATTGGTTGGTGGTGTAATAATGGTATTTGTTATATTTATTTGCTTTTGTCAAAATACTGTTGATAGTTTGTACTACTCGCTCTACTAATCCGTTGTTGTCGGTGTTATGTTTAGGTGCACATACACAAAAGCATAATTGTCATCTTAGAACGGTGAAACATAACTCTTTATTCTCAACATACATAGACTGATGTGTACACTCATGGCAGTCGGCCACTACAACATATCATTGTTTATAAGTAGCATACATTACACTGGACATATGTGGGATTCGAAGTTTTATGTTCGAACTCGTATTTCCTAGCGAATTCCTTGAACTCCTGGCTAGTGAACTGTGGTCCGTTATCAGATATAAGGACATCTACTATGCTGTAGCGAGCCATGTTATATTTTACACGTGCAATCACTGTTTTACTCAGTGTGTTTTCGAGCTTTGCTGTTTCTAGATAGTTACTGTAATAATCCACCATCAATAGATAGTCATGTCCGTATCACTTTGCTCTATGGTCTAACTGGTCTATCATGGGGACAATAGCGGCTCTTTTTGTTGTTTATTGTGTGCTTCTTAGCAAGTCACACAGTTGGATACTTTATCTTCTATAGCTGATCCCATGCCTGGCCAAAACAACACATCTCTTGCCCGGCGTTTCTACATTTCAATGCCAAGATGTGATTCATGTATTCTATTTAGCAATTCTGATCTTAACGTGGCTGGAACGATGATACGTTCAACACGATATAGTATTCCATCATACGCAGATATTTCGTCACGTACGTTCCAGCATCCACATATACAGTGTGGTGCTTGTCTGCGTTCCGCAGGCCAGCCATTCCTCACGACATCCATTAACGTTTCCGACGTTGGATCTTTTGACGTTTCTTGCTGAATTATATCAATTTGTTTGCGATTAAACTGGAATTGTGTCTATCATGTTCACTGACAGATCTTCATCGACTAGCGGATCTCCAGTTTCTGTTACATATGCATGACTTAGTGCATCTGCGATATATAATGCCTTGCCTTGCCTGGCATGTACATGATTTGCAAGTTGTATAGCTGTAACTTCATTTCTGTAATCGTATAGGTAATAATGATAATAATCATACTAAAGTATATTTAATAAAGCGTTGTACAAATAATATGTAATATAACAATACCCCAAATAGTATGTCTGTAAGAACCTGTAGGTTAATTAAAAGGTAATAATTATTTATCTGTGAAAGCGACCTTGAACAGATGTGTTTTTAGAACAGATTAAAACATTTCAAGAGACGACGCATTTCTAATATTTGCTGGCAACCTATTCCACAAAGTGGGGGCTGCAATCGCCATATGACTTGAGCCGAGACATTGGCACCTGCAATAGTATCTGACTGGATGACCTGAGTTTTCGGGATGACTTTCTAATGGACACCAGTTCACACAGGTATTCTGGCGCCATATCATTAATAGATTTATAAGTTATTAATAAAATCTTAACAGGTAGCCAATGTAGTTTTTGAAGAATTGGGGTGATATGATCATATTTTCTAGTATTTGTTACAATGCGAGCTGTATTATTGAAAATGGTGCTGTATGTAGTGTTTTTTCCATATCGTTTCTAATGGCTTGTGGTCGGATTCTACGATCACATTGTGACGTCGTATATCAGCTTGTGAAATGTGGTACATCCAAATACTATTGCTAATATTTCCTTTTCAATTTGGGCATATTTCTTTTCCGTCTGTGTTAATGACTTATATGCATAGGCAACATGATGTTCTCCCTGTGATAATACAGCTCTGATGCCCATGGAACTAGCATCCAGAGAAATTCTGATTTGTTCTTCTGGGTCACATTAACGTAACACCGGCGAACTAGTGAGTGCAATTTTCAGTGCTTCAAAGCTTGTGTGCTGTAGTTTGTTCCAATGCCATTCCACATCACTGGCTACTGGCTCTTTAAGAGGCGCTGATATTTCTGACATGTTTGGTATAAACTTACTTAGGTATGTCACTAGCCCTAGAAATCGCTGTATTTTATTGTGTGGTTGTTACATTTTCTGCACTGCAGCAATCGTTGTCGACGACGGTTTCAAGCCTTCATTTGTGATAACATGACCAATATAATCCACTTCTTGTCATCCAATTTGTACTTTGTTTTGTTCATTTTCAAATGTTCTGCTCGTGCACAATCAAGCACGGCCATTAGTCTGTTTTCATGTTCTTCTATGGTACGACCTCATACAAGAATGTCACCCATTACACACTCTACTCCTTCCATGTCTCCAAATATAGTATTCATAGCACGTTGCCATATTTCTGATGAGCTGGCAATTGCCATAGGTAGACATAGATATCGATATCGTTGTCGTCATACAATCATCTCCAATATGATGATGTGTTCTGACAAATTCGTCCATAATGATTTCTTTTTCCACATTTTCTGCATTGTTCTCCATAAGCAGGACATTTGCCTTTTTGTTGTTCATATCCACAATAGCGACAGTCAATGATATGATTTCCGCTTTGCTTATGTTTTGAAACTCTCCAATTGTAATTGTTTACAATACTTTCTTTACTGTATCGCGGTCCACTTCTATCCACTGTGGTGTCCAGGTGTCGCTTGTACTCAGTGCCTTCTGCAGCTCTGTATGTGTCTACGGGCTTTGTTATATTTAGCTGTTTGGCCCTTACACTGGGTGAGATAATTCCACAGACTATCCGATCACATATTAGCGAGTCTTTTAACCCACCATATTCACACGTTGCTCCCAAATTTCTCAAGTCCGTATGAAAAACATTAAATCTTTCATTGGCACCTTGTTTTCTCATGTTGAATGTATATCTTTCCATTGTAATGTTTTTCTTGTGGTTGCAATAGTTCTTGAATTTTTCAATAATGTTATCCAATTTCTTCTTGTCATCATCTTCTATCCACGTAAAGGAATTATATACTTCTAATGCTTCGGGTCCAACAATATGTAGACATGTCATAGCCTTTACTACTTCTTCTCTATTTGATATTCCTGTTGCCTGCTGATAAATGTCAAATTGTTCACAAAATCTTTTCCGTTATCAGTAACATTCCCCATTAATGTTTTAGGTGTGATGGTGGTTGTAGCTCTGCAGTAGCCATGGTGGTCAGTTTACTATGTATGACATATCACTGTATTTTTACTTGCAACACCAAGTTGTGTTCCCTGCGACTTGCATACGGTCAAGGACACACAATCATGTAAACTCAGATCTACAACTAACTTTATTCAGTCTGTACACTGGTACTCAATACACCATCCAAACATCACGTGATAATTGTAACCTTGGCCTAGGTCTATATGCGACAGTGCTATTAATATAGTGTATAATGTATTCCAAGGAACTAGATAGATATATAACATCTAATGCTTCCTATGCCTACAGTCTTTTTATAAATATAGTTATTAAATCATTATCGCTGGATATTTTCCCAAGATCCATGAAAGATGCCCTTGTAAAACCATTAATTAAAAAAATCTTATATATTCAAATCTTATATTTTTATCTAAAGTTATAGAAACAGTTGTTTTCCATCTAAACAAAAATTTAATCAATAATAACCTTAATGAATTACTACAGTCTGCCTTCAAAAGTGGTCACAGCACTGAAACAGCCTTGGTTCGCGTAAGAAAATTATATTACGATGTCAACTGATCATGGTAAGCCAGTAATATTTGTTCTTCTGGACCTGTCTGCTGCATTTGATATAGTTGACCATAATGTACTTCCCTCTAGTTTGAAACACATGTTTGGTCTGTCAGGTAAAGTGCTTGAATGATTTCGATAAAAAGGCAAAACAACTCTTCTGGAGGGTGTCTGTTCGTGGTATTTTATCTGATGTTAATATTTTGTTATCTGGTGTACCACAAGGTTCAGTTCTTGGTTCTCTGGTTTTCACAATGTATACCCGTCCTCTTGGGATCATTGCGCAGCGATATGGAATTAAATATCACTTATATGCAGATGGTACACAGCTGTGTATAGCACTGGATCCTGACAATGAGTTAAATTTTTCTTCTTGAATAATTTAGAACATTGTATTGCTGATATTCGGCTATGGATGACTCATAATCTTCTAAAACTAAATTATAATAAAGCAAATATTATATATTTGGCATCACCACATTGTGTTAATGTGTCACATCAATATACCGAGCTGCCTACTACCATCTTAAGAACATTCACTGTCTAAAAGTATCCTTGACACAAGAATCACTTGTAACTACAGTCCGTGCCTTTGTTACATCTCGTATAGACTATTGTAACTCCCTGTTATATGGTATATCTGATTATAACATTAATCGCCTTCAGCGAATTCAGAATAGTGCAGCTCGCATTGTAACAAATACTAGAAAATATGATCATATCACCCCAATTCTTCAAAAACTAGATTGGCTAACTGTTAGACAGCGTATCCATTTCAAGATTTTATTAATAACTTATAAATTTATTAATGATATGGCCCAAAATACCTCTGTGAACTGGTGTCCATTGGAAAGTCATCCCGAAAACTCAGGTCATCTAGTCAGATACTATTGGAGGTGCGAATGTTACGCACCATCTTGACAACCGGTGCCGTTTCGAAACGTTTAGCAACCATGCCTGTGGTAACGAAATGTCGTGCTGTTATTTCAAAATTTTCTGTACTTCGAAAAGATCAATAGAAATCCTCACAGATTTAAGATACAATGAAAAAACAATTAACTATTTACCTCTGAAGTTTGTTAATTTTAATTTCGGTAATATTACAATATCAGTTTTCAGCAGAAAATCTGTATATAAACCTGATGACAAAATATATAAATCATCAGTATTTGACAGTTGGTTGTACAAATATTACGTTGACAAATATTACGCTTAAACACTGGAAGAGTGTCAAACTTTATTAGTAGTGAAGTTATGTAATATGTCGTCTCAACCTAAAAGAGCTTATCTTGATTGAGAACGCCGTTTTCTCTGAATTCACTGTCAAGGTGGTGTAAGACAAGGACAAGAGGCTCTATAGCTGGAGATCAGGTGATTAGACACTTCAGACAGCTTAATCGCTAAAACCACCAATGTGTATAACATTATATAAGGACACAGACCCGATAGTTAGAGCCTAATCAAGCACCGATAGTTAGAGCCTAATCAAGCACCGATAGTTAGAGCCTAATCAAGCACACTACATATCACTACGCCAGTACAGACTTCTTTCATTTGTCACCAGATGGCACTTGCCACATTCCGCAGCTTTGCATGACAGATAGAGCGCGAATGCGCAATGGTTGAGTCATCGTTACTTCACAGCATCCACAGACTTTCTTTCTTGCTATGCAAGTTGTAAATGCTGACAGTCTTTCTTGTTATTTGGTAGATAGGTTAATTGGCATTGGTGACAATTGATAAAGAAATTGAAAATTCGATATTGTAGCCAGGACTTCATTAAAAATTGCACTTTTGCCTATTGATTTACATAATACGTGGCAGTGTTGATAAGTACAAAGACATGCCACATAGGTGAAATTTTACAGAAATCGGAAATCTAAATATTAGAGAAGAAAACGTAATATTAGTCTTATGTTATAATCGCTAAAACCACCAATGTGTATAACATTATATAAGGACACAGACCCGATAGTTAGAGCCTAATCAAGCACCGATAGTTAGAGCCTAATCAAGCACCGATAGTTAGAGCCTAATCAAGCACACTACATATCACTACGCCAGTACAGACTTCTTTCATTTGTCACCAGATGGCACTTGCCACATTCCGCAGCTTTGCATGACAGATAGAGCGCGAATGCGCAATGGTTGAGTCATCGTTACTTCACAGCATCCACAGACTTTCTTTCTTGCTATGCAAGTTGTAAATGCTGACAGTCTTTCTTGTTATTTGGTAGATAGGTTAATTGGCATTGGTGACAATTGATAAAGAAATTGAAAATTCGATATTGTAGCCAGGACTTCATTAAAAATTGCACTTTTGCCTATTGATTTACATAATACGTGGCAGTGTTGATAAGTACAAAGACATGCCACATAGGTGAAATTTTACAGAAATCAGAAATCTAAATATTAGAGAAGAAAACGTAATATTAGTCTTATGTTATATTTTTATTCAAATAATGCAAGCTTTTGTCCAGATTATATCCATTTTTATTCAACTTTTTGAGGGATGGAAACTCCTACTTTTCTTACTTTGTATGTGGCCATTTGTATGTGGCGCACACGCGGTAATAGATTTAGTACGTAATCAGCTGGTCTAAGTAATATTATATTATTCAACATTCCTTAAAGACAAGGATGACTGAGGGATGTTTAAAACGTGAAAGAGTATTTTACCAATATGCGCCAAAAGAATTTTCGTTGTTTTCTTATCAGCCAGACCACAGCCAAGCAAGGATTGACATTTTCTTTCTGTTAGCGTGGCATTGGCTGTTATACTTAAACAGGACAACGTTTTTGGCACTCCGATTCTTGTTTTCTAAACAATTAATATATCCAGTCAGAATCCGCTAATCTGGACATCGTGTATCCGACAAATCCATCATCCTACACATTATTGCCTGTGACGGATTTAGCTCCATTATAAATGACTCTTTAATCCGACAAAATTATGTTCCATGTTCCGACTCCGACACTTCATTTCGCCAACAGAATGTGACATTTCAGTGTACAATGACCTCGATAATCCGAAAATGTTGTCAAATAGTGCCGCTGGTTCAGTCATGCAAGACACACCAAAATGTTGTCAGTAATATTTCATTAACCTGCTCACCCGCCATAACTGATATATCGTAATCAATTATAATCGTCTTGACCATACACACCGACATACAATGCTTCCATTGCCTGTGGCTATCTAATAGCCAATCATAATCATTCACTGTTAATTACAAACACAAATGTGTGATCTTTCCAATGAGCAGATCATGAATTAATCTGATGGACTAAGTGACATGAGTATTTCTTTATAGTGTCTGTAATTAACAAACACAAAAATTATCAATGGCTTCCATGACTTTCCGTATCTTGCGCACGGTTATTGAATATTAGTTTAAATACGGAGGTATATCTTTATGATTTAAAAGTGTGTGACAGAGACTACTGGTATGTCACCGACTCGATATTCCGACATTCTCGTTTATCCAACATATTATCATGTGACAAACCTTGTCGGATTAACAGATTATGACTGTAACTTAATATTGAATGCATATGTTGTTTAATGCCATGTTTCTACCCAACTATCTAACTTGTAAGCTTATGGAGACTACTATTGTTCCTATTATAAAGAATAAAAAGGGTCTTATTACAGACAAAGATAATTACAGGCCTATTGCCATTACTATTTTTGTTTCCAAGATCTTGGAACTCTTATTGTTGGATAGACTACAGTTTCAGTTGGAAACTTCTTGTAATCAGTTTGGATTTAAAAGTAAACATGGTACATACATGTGTGTGTGTGGACTCTGAAGCAGATAAGAGAATATTATAATCAATGCTCTAGTCCAGTATATATTTGTTATCTTGATGCTTCAAAAATATTTGATCGCATTAATCATTGGTGTCTTTTTAAGAAACTTATTAAACGTAATATTGATGTTACTTTGATCCGTCTTCTCATTTTGTGTACGTTAGAGTAACCAATTCTCCCAATTCTTTACTGTGTCTAATTGTGTAAGACAGGGTGGAATTATGTCACCTGTTTGATTTAATATATACATGGACGAGCTCAGTTGCAACTTGAATCCGAGTTATATTGGTTGTAGTATGAATGGCATGATCATAAATCATTTAATATATGCGAATGATACCTAGCTATATCATAGCTCTCTCACTTTCAGCTCTCCAGGAACTGTTTGATATATGTGCTGACTTTATTGTTTCAGATTTTATTGTTTAAAAAAAGACAAAGTGTATGTGTTTTAAACCAAATTCACTGGATGGTTTATTTGTACCTACTCTCTGCCTTAATGATGTACCTCTGACTTTCGTGACAAGTAACAAATATTTAGGTGTAATTATACATGACAAACATCAGGATGATGATGATGATGATATCATGACATATGTTAAATCACTGTATTCAAGAGGAAGTATTCTTATCAGCAGATTCAAAACAGGTTCCTCTAGTATATAAAATTGCAATACCTATGGCTGTCATTTGTGGTCAACTTATATACAGTAACATCTAAGCGTTTTGTAGTGGCCTTTTATAATATATACAGAAACCTATTTGGTATTTTAAGGGGGGAGAGTTTGCCTGTAGTGTATGTCAATAATAATATTGATTCATTTGCGGTGCTGGTTCGCAAAAACTTTATAGTTTTAAAACACGTTTAGTTGTTACTAGCAATTTGCAAGTAGAATGGATTGTTTCTAGTTTGTTTTACCATCATTCTAGCTCTTCTGCTAGATAGATGAAATTTAAATTTTGTTTATAATTTGTTATGTGTTTTATATATTTCACTGTATCATAATTCATATGTATATGGAATTTTATATTCTGAAATAAATTGATTGAATTGAATGAATATTATTTACATCATTTGTCATTGCAATTTTTGCAATCGATTTAAATTTACGGTAGATGAAAAAATGTATTAATTACATTGTAAGGTGTGTGTTCAGTTAATAACAGGTGTAGCCTGTTACCTGATTATTGGTGTCTTCCGATTGTATCTCATTAGATAGCGGAATTATATTGAATGTCCTATTGATTTCCACGAGGTATCCTGGTTCGACGAATCATTGTTACTTTGTGATTTTAGAGTGATAGTATAAGATTGGATACATCATCTCCGTAATTAAATGAAAGAGATCGGTTATCGTCCAATATTGAAATTTTAGGTTTCAGTCGCTGCCTGTTTATTTTTAAACACCCAAGAAACACTGATCAACAAGATCTCTTGTTTCTTTTCTTTATGAATTTATAAATACATTTTATGGAATAAGAAAAAAAATACTTGACATTTCAAGATAATTAACAGATTCAATTTTCATGTGTCTATATGACAAAGCCAAACCATCAATAAATTATTAAGGGATTCTAGAGCGAACGTTCACGAGAGGTACTGGTATCACTCTTCTGTTAACTGTACAGAGAAATATGCGGGAAAATTTTACTATCAAAAACGTTTGTGTTTATATTCTGTTCAAGATTTATCATATTTGTCTTGGGGTAGCTATTATAATATTAGTGGCCTCTTGTCTACCACATCGGACCTACGAAGTCTGTAGTAATAACTATCTTTGTACCAATCCACCATTTTAATGCATACTTAGCCCTTACAGAGGGAGAAAACATTGTATCGTAAACCTAAATATATAAATAAATTTAAACACATACAAAACAATACACTTTTGATTCCTACATGGGGAGTTTTTTCCGCGTTACTAACATCGATGAATTAGGCATAGAATTAAGTTAAGCTTAGTGTGATTTAGTGAGTTGTTTATTTAGCGTTGACAATTCAAAACCGAGAAGATAATTCAAAATCGGATTCGAATCTTAACCTCGAGGTTTACAATGTGGTACTTTAGCGACTATGATATCGACTCGTTCGACTTTTAAAAAAAAACTGAATGTTTGGGGAGGGGGATGTATGTATGAATGTGTATGTTATATCAGAGACTATAGGAAGACAAAAATGATATAGCAAGCTGCCGATTTAAACCTCAATATTCAGAGTACCTACTTGGAATACCTACTCCAATTAGTTTATATTCCAAGGATTGTCATGGAAGAAATATTTCTGAATCAAAAATTTAAATGGTAAATTAATTTGGATTTAATTTTTGTAGCAAACTTCAATTCCAATTCCCCTTTTTTAAATAAGCAAATCCAATTCCGGAATTGCACATCAATTAAAATTCCGGAATTGAATTGACCCCATGTCTGCTCCGTAAAATAATATGAAAAATCTATTTAATAAGTGAAATGTTTGTTAAGTTAGTATGACATAAATAATACACAAATGACTACATATCATAGAACCCCCCTTACTTAATAGCGATATTTCGGACGGTAGCAATTCTACTATTTCTTTTGCGAGTTATTTCACACACACGTCTAGCAGAATGTATTTCTACTATACAATATATCTATCTAGTAACACGCGTCGGTATCGAGCTTCGAAAGGCGCTGCTCCATTTGGTAACTGCTTCACTGGTTTACAATACCTCATGAGTTTTGTTTTATTGTTGGAGTGGTTGAGAAACTTCCTCCCCCACCACTCACAGGGGAGAAGTATGGAAAGATGGAGCCGAAATACCCTGATCACTGCCAGTGTTTTACGTCCTCAGGGCGTTTTTAACGTCCCCCTTTATTTTAAATAATTCAGTGGAGACGGCAGCGCCATTTAACGTGGTCAGCCACCCACGATGTGGTGAGCCGAGAAATTAATATCTGGAAAAGTTTCGACCTCTTACGGGATTCGAACCTGTGACCGTTGGCACTGGGCTCTCAATATTTATAATACACCTATATGACGATATCGACGTCAGCCTTATATTATATGCTTGGATTCCGTCTGACACACGTCACGATGTGTGGATAAACAAAATAGCAGTGTCAAAGAAGCGTCGCACTGACAACCGTGGCCAACATGGAAACTAATTATTGCAAAATAACCTTAAATTAGCAATGGGGGGGGGGGGGAATTAGCAATTGTCCGGCTAATTTGCTAGCCGCATTTGTGAGTGGACGGATGCTTGTTTTGTACCCTGTTACCAAACGTTACACGTGTAGTCTTTAACGCGTTAAACATCAGTCCCCTTGATTTAATAGATGTTGTTGTGATGTTTATTAATGTTTGAAGTCCAATAGCAGTTTCAATATTCATATTACATGATTTTAAAGACACCCAAAGGCACATAGAATGTTGAAAAGGAGGGTGCCTAGAGGATTGCTTATATAAAAACATTCATGACAAATTTAAAAATGAAAAGATGTGGTATAGACTAAACTTTATCTTTATGAAACAACAATAAATCGATATAAGTTTAATTTTGAAATGATTAATTATTGTAGCAATAATTAACATGTTATTATGCATCTTATATCATATGTGTTGTATTTTAACATTAAATAAAATACTGACATAGCTCAGCATCGGTATCAGTCATATGAAGAAATTAACATATTCTTAATTATGTGCTTAAAATATTAATTGTTTTAACATTGTGAACATTTACATAATACTAATTGATATTAACTTTCTTTTCGTCTTACAAAACTTTACATTAAAATTTACGTTTTTAATAGACCTGGAATAATAGGAATGTATTCCTTCTATTGTTATGAGATCTTTTGGGAGATTGATAGGTAGCATGTTATTTTGGGCTGTATAGATTATAATCAAGGTTTTTCATTTTACAATATCAAACACTTATATTGAACAAACAATAGATGGGTATGATCTAAATAACTAGCTTTAGCAATAATACGGATTGCCTTCTTTTGTAATAGCATCAAAATATGTAATCGATACTTGTAAGTATTTCCCCATATCTCACATGCACAACTTAAGCAGGGAAGTATTAATGAACAGTATAACATATATAAGTGGTTGTTTTCAAGCATGCATGTGTTTGACATTATAAATAACAGAAACATTTTTCGAAACAGTTTTACAACCACCATTAATACGATTAAACCATGACAATTTTTCATCTACCAATAATCCTAGGAGTTTAGTAACTTGTACTCTACTCACTTCTAATCCATTATTCTTGAGTTTACAATAATCCAAATAAGGCTTGTTATGGAAACACATGTAATTTTTTTATTAATATTCAGAGATAATTTGTTAACTTTAAACCATTGACTCATTTGCTTTAATTCATTGTTGAGCACATTATTAACCTCTATTATACTTTTACTAGCATATAATGCATATTTTTCACCAGCAAACAATATACATTTTAATTTAATTGAAATATTTGCCAGATCATTGATGTATTGTAAAAATAACATAAGTGCCAAAATAGAACCTTGTGGAACTCCACATAGCAAATAGTTCTATAATCTGAACAAATACCATCATAACAAATAAAAAAGTGGACCCATTAATGTTATTCCTCCGGATGTTTTGGATAAAACGTCTATCATGTCATGATATAAAATATTAAAACGAAATTGAGATGACAATCCTCTATGACGTGTTCCTTTTGTGACTCTGATGCTTCCACTAATATATTGTCCCCATTTTATTTGTATGGTAAGTTTACGATACCAAGATACTATAGTATACACCAGTATTGCATAGGAATGATGTCAAGTGCTTTTTGGAATAACACAGATTGTGGAATAGAGTCAAACGGTCCTTCGTATTTCTAACAAGCAAGAAAATACGGTTGATCCGTTCTTCAAACAATAATTAATGACTTCATGTTCGAGTGATACAGCCATGTTGGTTCAACGATTTTCTCTTAAAATGGACGAAACGATATGGCAAATGTAATACAAATGCATAAAATTACATTCCAAACGTAGTTTATCAGTAACTTTCAAAATAAATATTTGTATACACATTTTACATTGTCATATATCTAGCATACTACATTATGTGCCTCTATCAGATTTGTATTACTATGTACAATCCACTACAGAAGTCTGCATAGTTGTTATCAACATATATGGCACAGTTACCATAAATTAAGACAGTTAATTTTAAGTGGGAAGTGGTCGCTTGTGTTATCTTCCGTATTGACAATAATGTCACCACTGATTAGTTGATCCACGGCAAAACTTGACACCCAGCACTTGGTCAGTGTACGATGGTCGATCGCGTGTCATTCCAATATGTGTATCTCACATCTAGGTTGGTCGTGAATAAAATTAGCAACCTTAAAATTATTCTCACAATGAAAGTCATATCAAAGTTTGCTGTGTCAGAGATGTGAATGAGTACTGTCAGTGCCACAAACGTGAGAGCCGCTACGTGTCGGGGAGCGAAACATTCATATCTCACACAAAAGTCCAAATTCAAACTATGCTCCATAAAATGTGGAGTGTCACAAGGATCCATTCTAGGGCCTCTTCTATACCTTATATATGTAAATGATATGCCTTACTCAACACATAGTATATATTGTCTTTTGCTGATGACACATCACTTTATTTAAGAAACTCAAACTGGACTCAGCTTTTTAGAGAGGTAAACGTATCAATGAATTCCCTCTATGAATGGTTTTGTGCAAATCAGTTATCACTTAATGCTACGAGAACAAAGTACATCATTATACGAGCCCAACACTCTCATTGCAACTTCACAGGACTAAATATTGAAATAAATAACACTAGATTATAAATAATTGGTTCGCAGTTAAAAAGAAAAAAAATCGACTACGTTTTGGGGTATCTTATTAGATAAACACTTGACATGGAAATACCATTTAAGACACATCAACAACAAAATATCTCGTGTTTGTTCTCCATCAAACAGGTTAAACATATTTTACAAGTTGAAAGCATAAGGCACTGTATTTTGCACTCATTCAACCATACCTCACATATGGTATTTCAGCATAGGGTAGGGCTTTCCAATCAGTCATACATAAAACAGAATTACTACCAAAAAAAAGTGCAATTCGTACAATAAATAAAGCAAAATATAATAGTTATACTGAACCTCTGTTTAAGCAATCCAATATTTTGAAGCTAATGTTCGATTTTGCCAATAATAGACTGTCTCATTCGTTTGATAATACCTTCAAATATAATCGTGAAATCCAGGAAATTCGTATCACCCGTCAAGCTGATCTTTTGCACGTGGGACGTGGTACATCCACCTTTTATCAAAGTTTACCTCTTTACAGTTTACCTCAAATTTGAAACAAATGGAGGCGCATTCCACCAAGTGAGACCACACGAGCTATATTTTAAAAACAGGTAATAGGTCACTTACTTGCTTCATATGCAGACAATATAAAATGTAGCAGTACGTTTTGCGCTGATTGCAGATAGTACTGAAAACATGATAAAGTTGGTTTATGTGTGGAAACAGGGTGTGTCTTTTATCTCCATCTCCTGGTGTCAAATACTTAAACTAATTTTTGCTGCACTTTTTTTTTGTTAATCCGCCTTTTCTATCTCCTTCCCTTCAACATGTTAAAAGAAAATATTCCCAATTACCAGAATTACTGTATGCATACATACACATGTAGGTATGTGTTTATGTGTATGTGTATACATGTGTTTATGCATGTGTATCTGTATATATATATATGTATATATATATATATATATATATATATATTGTGTGTGTGTGTGTGTGTGTGTGTGTGTGTGTGTGTGTGTGTGTGTGTGTGTGTGTGTGTGTGTGTGTGTGTGTGTGTGTGTGTGTGTGTGTGTGTGTGTGTGTGTGTGTGTATGTGTGTGTCTACAAAATATTTTCGATACTCTAGCCATGTTTTGTTTATTTTATTGTTTTATTAAATTATGGGCAGGTAGGAAGACAACCATTATGGCTATGCCTGTCCCTCAATTTCCTCTGTTACTATTGATATTATACTATGTCATGTATTATATGTGAATCGGAAATTGTGAATAAATTGTCTTGTCTTGTCACTAACTCCATGGGCGATGTCTCATTTAAGTCAGTCACACTTGGGAGAACATCCAAAGTTTTACTGTACGCATCTACTTTAAAATAAAGCAGAAAATCTCCGAGTATGGTAAAAATTACTTTACCCTGTGTTAATAATTGCATGCCACATAAACATTCATTCTCGCTGAATAGGCTTGAATGAGATGTTCGATACACGCTTTGTCACAAAACCCACTCCTCATATTGTTAGTGTATTATTATTATGTACTATATATAGGCATATGGTGAAAAATAATTGTACTGTTTTTATTGTAAACTTCCGAGATCATATAAGCCATTTTAGCCGAATAAACTGTTGTTTATTTTTGTTTCCTGTTAACATCTTACAACCTACATCTACTAATAATTTTTGAAAAAAAATTAATTCTTGAACTTATAATTTTATGGCTGTAAATAAACTATTCAGTTTCTTAAACCATGTAAGTGGTTACAGTAAGTAGTAAACAAAACACAAGTGTCGACAAATGAGAATCTCTAAGTCGTAGTTTTTGGTTTTTAGTATTATTATTATCATCATGCTTTTTGTTATTATTTATTTAGATCTATTAAGTTTATTCAACATCATAACGCTAAATACTGTCATTCCGTCCTTTAGGAGTAATTCGGCGGAAAACGAGTACGACAGTCACATGACCTGTAAACCGCTCGCCATATTGTGATTGTGTGGCGTGACGTAAACAGACTGATGCAGTTAATTCAGACTGTTTTAAATGTATGCTTTTAGTTGAATATTTGTTTGGAATAAACAGTGGTTAGATCACATAAAATATGGAGACTTAAGGATCGATCTTGAAATTCTGTGGTAAGTTTACGTATTAATTGACGGACGTTGACAGTGTTAAACTGTTATCATTATCTGATTATGGGATTCTACTAGTCTAGATGGTAAATTGTGACAGGTGACTTCGTCCTACTGGAATTTCGCCCGTAATTGACATCAGGGCAGTACTGTTGCAGGTCTTGTTCAACCTCTGATTTAGAAACTGCGCCAGTTAAAAAACTCTATACTACTAAGTGCTAGTAAATTGAGTAATCACAATCCATAATTATATTCTATATTGTGACTAGATCTAGGCTTCTAGCCTATTCTAGGACTACCGTCTAGGTCTACTAGATTTTAGAGATCTAGTCTACTACCCACTAGCTAACCACGCCTGGACCGCTTGTGTTTTGTCCAAGAATTTGAACTAATAATATATTCATATCGAACAATTTAATTTCTCTATAACTGTTTTCTAATTTATCTACAACCCTTCCGGGATGTCACTATGTTATGTAACTCTTCTGCATGATGTTGCATCTCCAGTAATTTTTTCAGCATTTTAATGATACAATACCATAAATAATGAAGAAGATTATGTATAATTTTGCATTTGGTTTTACCGGATAACTACAAGTATAAATTATCCAATATTTTCAATTTATGATTGTTTTTTGCTGCAGCACAACATCTTATTTATTGTACGCTCACACAACATGCGTCAGCTATTTTCTGTATTGTATCGCCACAGGTGATGGGTAAAAAAATACATACTTAAAAATGACAAATCGAGGGGTTTCACAATCAACATCACCAGCTACATATGTAAACATTTGCTACACAGTGTTATGCATGTTAGAATACATATTTTGATATTAATTAATGTGAAAGAATATACTCACTTCAATCACAGTATATATATTACTAATATTAGTTCCAAACTGGATAAGACACTTCTATATTCAATGAGAAATAATTAAAAAACCCTCGCTATTCTGCAGTATACTGTATAGTCTATTTCTATCTCCTCCCCCACCATTCACAGGGGAGCAGTACAGAAAGATGGAGCCAAAATTAAATCCAAAAATTAATTTACCATTTTTACAATGTTAACACTTACATGTTGTGTTACCAATATACTGGAATCATGTGGTTCCTTAGGTTTTGGTTTTGATGTTCCAGGAGAATCCCCAGGCTGTCGCTTAATCAACACAGCCTCTATATTGGAGTGGTTGAGGATCTCCTCCCCCACCACTCACAGGGGAGCAGTATGGAAAGATGGAACCAAAATACCCTGAGGGTGATCACTGCCAGTGTTTTATGTCCTCAGGGTGTTTTTAACGTCCCCCTTTATTTTAAATAATTCAGTGGAGACGGCAGCACCATTTAATGTGGTCAGCCACCCACGATGTAGTTTCTTACAGGGTTCGAACCTGTGACCGTTGGCACCAAGTGCCGGGTACTTAACCGCTAGGCCACAGGAGCTCACTAACTTTGGTTCCTTATATATATATATATATATATATATATATATATATATATATATATATCAAATATGCACACTGACACCACACATGTGCATTTAACCAATTCAAATGGTCTGGATACCTTGGGCTCCACCCACAACATGGTGACACCACCACATAGCATGCCTGTAATCTATATAGAGATATTGTTTTTTAGGAATGTACCCCCCTTCAATGTTTAGAACAGGCAAAATTAATTTAAATCCACAAATTAATTTACCATTTAATTTTTTAATTCAGAAATATTTCTTTCATGACCTTCCTACCTAATATAAACTACTTTGTGTTCCAAGTAGGTACTCGGAGTATCTACTCATGGTAAAAAATATTAGGCAAAAAAGAGTCAGAAAAAAAGGAATTGGAATTGAAAATTTTGGAATTGAATTGGAATTGATGAATTTGAGGTGGAATTGGAATTGATAAATTTGAGTGGAATTGGAATTGACAAAATGGAATTGACCCCATGTGTGTCCAGTACAATGATAGGCCTACTACACACATTGATGTAGAGGTAGTCTATCTAGCTGGAGTTAGATATTCACGATGGCCTGACTCAGTCAGGCCATTGTGAATATCATCCTCATAAACAACCTCGTGCCTGTCGCACATGCTCCGGATCATCTATAGTCCGACCACACCAGTATTGCTGATGCATGTGATGCTTGGGTGAGACTCCTCACAGAAGAATGTCTTCAACAACACAAAGCCAAAGTACAGAAACGATTTAATCAGGCCATAACACCGAACCACCTCCTTGCTTACTGTCTGCATCCGACATACAGAGGCCAGGATCTCACTCCCCAGCAGGGAGTTGTGTTGGGAAGCTGAAACTAGGTGTGTGGTGGATTTGTGTCAAGAAAACATGCGAGGGTGTGAATCCTGGTCTATGTGATCTATCCATTATGCTGCTCCGTCTTCCATCAAGTTCAGCCTCAATGAGAGGATTTTCTCCAACTTTGGTGCTATCCAGACCAAGATGGGTAACAGGTTGGGTCTGGAGAAAGCAGCCAAACTTGTCTCTTGCTATCGTAAACTTCGTGGTGGTGCTGAATTAGACTGGTGAATATCTGAATACTTTTGTTATTGTTTTGTGTAGTATATTGTTATTTGTGTGCTCAATATAGACAATAAATATTTAATTTGCATTTAGTTGATTTTCTTGAATCAATTAGTGGTGCATTATGCCTAAAAATTAGTTTAACCCAGATTAGCCCAAAATGGGGGTTTAGCCCAACCCAGGTTTAGCCCAGTGGATGGGTTAAACTTGCCAACCCTGCCTGACTGGCTCGGATGGTTGAATCCATAATTGTATGACACGCTATAACCGACTCGGAAAGCTGGATTATTTATTGGGCTAGATCTGATTATTGCCGCTGGTTGTCAGTCTCGAACCAGAGGTGGGTCACCTGTGCCGCATGTTGCCACCAGTGGCCCACATTAAGGTATCTGGGTAAGATAGTAGATCTAGTCTATAGGGGGAGTACAGATCTAGTTTACTTTATAGACTCATCTAATTAGCTATTATATATAGGTATAATAAGGGGTCTGGTATAGGTACATACTGACATAGTGACTGTAATATTGATTATGCTGACGCTAATTTTTGTTTTGCATTAAATTTAAAATTAGTCATACTAAATCTATGTCTGTATCTAATTGATGATATAGCTTCAGGCTCTAGTTACTGTACATAAAATTGCCTCTAAATACAGGCACAGACATTGACTTTTGAAGTCACCTGCCCTGATTTTATGCGTAAGAGACATGTCAATACATTCACCAGTTACCTACATGATGTTAATTCTGATATTAGTAGACACAATCCATCAGTTATATTGGATATGTTATTGATTTTTTCTCATTAATAGGCCAAGTGATACTAAAATAAAATAAAAGTGTTCTGAATTGATTTGTGAGAATCTGTTAGAATGCAAATTGGATGTACTTGAATTTGCAAAAAATAAATCAATTGGAATCATTGAAGACAAGTCTTTAAATTTTATTTTAATTATTCCATTGTTTAATATACAAAAGTTTTACATAACCTGATTCTGAAGCATATAATTGAGTAGATCATCTTCGTTGTTAGGATCTCATAACAACTCAACCTGAGGTCTCCTTTTCTGCCCACCATTCCATCACATTTTTAATGCCCTCTCAAGCAAATATTCGGCCAGTGCTGGCCCTTGGATTGAAATAGATAGCAAAAAGTCATCATTGGAGTTGTATGGTTGGAGCACCAGTCAGACTTAATTCTTTTCAAAGCTGAGAAGCCACGTTCACAAACCAAACTAGACAAGGGGATGACCAGTACAATCTCTAGCAACATCAAAATATTTGTAAATCTCACATCCTCCAAATTAAACAATGTGCTGATTGCAGGTTTGGCATGAGGGGGGTTGTATCTTCACCACAATCCACTCTTTTGACAGTGTTGTCCTGTCGCAGTTTAGCTTCAAATTGATCTGTCAACAGCTCAATCTGGTCATTGCCAAATAAGGCAAGTTGTTGTCTGTCAACTTGCTACTCTCTAGTGTCAACAAAATGAGCTACCTGAGTCACTGGCACTGTGTTATTGTTGGGATCTTCTAGCCTGCTCCTGATACGTTCCATTTCAAGGTCACATACGTGCCCGTAATCATATTTAGCATTTTCATTATAAAATATGACCGTTAACCCTCTGAATACAGCTCTTGGATCCTCTCTGACAACTCTGCCATGAATGATGTGTAGTGCTCCCCTGGCTGGAATCTTAATTATGTGAGCTGGAGATTGGTAGCTTCAAGATAATCCAAGAAATCCAGACAAGTTAAAGTAGATTTTTGGAGATTGAAACTCAGCTCTGATATGATACTGAGCAAATCCTGCATGAAGTACACAAACCTCCGATTCCTGAAATCTCTTAGCTGCTTCAAGATGTACTTTGTGCTGCCCTCACAACATCGTTTCCCTGATTGGCCTGTGCAACATGCGCAAAATGAGTCATTAGCAGTATCACTTATCACCCCTGGTTGAGTGCTTTTGCAGCCTTTTGAAAATGTGGTGTGTACCCTGTAGCCATGTTGGTTTGATAATGTGTTCCTCCATGGCTTCAGCTATCTCTCGTGATAATGTGTGTAGCACTCAATATACCTAGCTCCATCCTGTGGCATACACAATGTATAGGTAGGATGTACTCCCTGTCAGCTTTCAGTCTAGTTGCTACACTATTCCTGACACCTAGGTTCACAGAGGCACCATCACATCTCACTGCCACCAGTTTGTCTAGCAACCCAGGGCCAACAAACCTGCAATTATAACAAAATTAGGTAAAACACCATTTGAATATTAGAACAAAAATCAAGAAAATTAGGAACCTAAAATGCTGAAAAGCATTTGAATGTCACATTGACAGACCACTACAAGAGAAGAGATCAAGCTATAAACATGGGCTATGTATCTGACAATATTGATTGTAAATTATAGTATATCACCTTTCCATCGATCTGGATACAGCTTTAAACACTCCATCTGTATGAACACGTTCAAGGTCTTCCACTTCCAGGCCAACAATCACATCTGTAAGGTGGCCATTCTTCAGGTGTCTACAATAAACTATCACAGTCTCAGACACACTACAATCTGTTCGCCATCAAATATTATTGAGTACACATTGCTGCCCCGAATAGCATCACAAATTGGCTCCATCACTGCCTGGCTATAAATGGGATGAATCTGAAGGAAAAAAAAAACATTTGAAAACTATATAAAATATATATATATATATATATATATATATATATATATATACTAGTAGTGATTGTTTATAAGTCAGTTTCAATATTAACAAATAGGTCGTTCTTATAAAAGGCTAAAGAGTTATATTTTTATAACATCAACTACATATCAGTAGGACCCCTCGCACCCTCACCCACTTCTCCCCTCATTCCTGGGTTCCCACCACCATTCAAGTTTCAACCCCACTCCAAAAATAAAGCAAATCAGGCTTACCTTGAGCATGCCTTATCAGTCCCATAGCTCAGCAAGCGCTTCAGGTCAGATCCATTTTTTACTTGTAGATTATTTAAGCATTATGAGGAAGGCAGTAAATGCCATTTCATGGTTCAACACTGTGTATGTTGTATTGAACGTGTAGCCCCAAATCTCTTTATTCTTTTCGCCCAATCTGTTCACAATAATGTCGAGTGGCCCCTCTTCAGCGTTTCTCACATTTTGTGCTGCCAGCTTTTTTATATGTCCTGGAGATTCCCAGTGCGATCGTATGGTGTCGATTAGTAGACAGCCATCAATAAAAGAAGATTTTGTTCCCAAATTTGGGTTACTCCTACACTGCAAATCAAGCCACGATCTGAGTCTGCAATGCCAGGAAAGCACTCCATCCAGGAAGGTACAAACGTCTGGATTCATTTTGTTTCTTTGTAATTCAACTTTTTTCTGTATTACGTACACTTTTGTCGTTTTTGTCTGTGTCAATACTATTCTTAAAACCAAACTTACCAAGACCATCCTGTCGATATGCGATCTTGAATCCCTATAAACACTAGATCTATGACTATGAGAAACATTATAATGATCTTTTTCATTCCAAAGATTCCCGAAGTACAGAGTACGGCCAATCAGAGGCTGGCTACCTTTCGACCCCACTGACAAGAATCCCGCTAATTAATTTTCAGCTAGGTCAGAAAACACTGGCTCTGGATATAACCAGTATTTTTCCAGTGATGAAAGTAGATAAGGTTATTAAAAATATAGTATATTACATTAATCTGGCAAACCCTCTTCTTTCTAGAATATCTTGATGTCTCCCATAAATACATGAGAAATTAATTATATTTTAGTACAAGTTTGATAATATGAAATAGCCATGTGTATTTCAGTTGTTTTTTCAGCTGAAAGATCAATATAATCTGTCCTATTTGTTAGGTCACAGTTAGAAATAAGTTAGGTGTTCAATATTTTATGTTAGACAGCTGAGTATACATTTTACATTTCCCCACAAATTTGAAGCGAAGGAACCATGAACAAATAATTATTTCAGTGAATAGTAAATCCTGTTCAGGATTTCATCCTCTAAAGGGAGTCATTATTTTTTCACAATGCAGTTGAATTCACTTTTGGTAATGTTTGCAGTCACAACTAACTAATCTGCTTTTTCAAAAACAGTTATAGCTCCTGATTGGTTGGCCGATTTACCAAGAATTGTTGATCTCTATGAAAAGGACCATTGGTCAAGAGTGGGGGAGGGTTATTTATAACATATCACCTGCCAATGAGAAGAGCCGCTGTGTCATGGCTCAACTACACAGACACACGCAAGGTTTTGAGCAGTTTACCTCGCGATAAACCACTGACCCTAAACTTTGTATATAGCTGGTGAGAACTACGTTGTAAGTTATGGTTGATGGGGACGATTTTGTGCCAGACAAACTGACCTGCCCGGCTGGACACGACATAGAAAATATCACTAATGTCTGACAGTGGCTGTCACCTACCTCGGGCAGTCCTTAATGTCTGTGCCTGAAATAAACGTATTTTATTGGAATTTTGATAAAAGAACTTGTAGTCAACCAGTATCCACATTTTGGAGAATTTTTCTCCTAATTTACCATTAAATTAAGTGAAAAACTATAATCCAAAAATAAGAAAAACTATCACCCTTTGTATTGAAAATAAATGAATGAAACATTTAGCAAAAGGAAGAAGATTAGCCTAGAACAGAATGAAATATATCTTTTGTAAAATTTAAGTTATTCATTAATTAATTAACATTAATAGAAGGCAATTCATGTAAAATTACTCTAAATCTTTGAAAAAATTATAATTTAATGAATAAATAGTTGAAGAATGTTAGGACACCTGATAGAGAACTTTATGGCTAGATAATTTAACATATTATGTACCTGTATTATTATATCATGATGTTAGTGAATAACTTACTTACTTATTATTATTGCTTCTTACGGGCTACTTTTACAGTATATGTTATCATTAGTTGATATAATAAATGTTACTGGCTGATGATGTAATATAGATATTTGTTAGTAACATGAACATATTAGGTTTTATGCCCATTCATATTGTACCTTCATGTCATTATAAGCAGATACCTATACTTACACAGTCAGATTTTATTTAGCATAATGGTATATACTTTGCTCTAGGACATACATGGTGGTCATTTGTGTGCAGTATTATGCTAAATACAATCAGATTATACATATTTTAATATATATCTAGGTAACGTTTGAAAACCCAGCAGCTTTTACATGACATATTCACAATCAATGATCTAGTGGCATAATTAAGTCAGTTAGATTTAATCATATTTGATTACCGTATATACTCGCGTAAAAGTCGATTTTGTTTGGTAGTGAAAAGGGAGCTCCCAGAAGCACCTCGACTTTTACGCCTGACATGGTTCCTACCAGCTGAAGGAAAAAAAATTTTGGCCATCCTGGACACATAACACTACAGGATTCAACCCAATAATAGCCAGAGTCAGAATAAAATCGTCACATCGCTGCCTACTAAATCATTATTATTCAATAATTTTCACCAAACTGATATTTGGATATCACAAAAATGCCAGTCTTTATATAATAATACTTGACAGTCACGCTTTGTTATCTACCAGTACTTCCAGATGTGCCGTGAAACAATGAATTAATAACACTTGCAATCAGGTGTGTTTGTGTGAGCCAGAGTTGGGACAAAATCTCTGCCCACTAGTCTTATCCAATAAATAAGATTATGTTTCACCAAACTGTTATTTGTATCTCACAAACATGCCAGTCTTTGTGTAATAATAGTTGATAGTCACGCCATTAACTACCAGAACCTCCAGATGTTTAGCGATACTATAGAAATCACTCTTCACATTGTGTGTTTGGTGTGATAAGTTTGTTTATTAGTTATAACATTGTTTGTTTTGTTTTTCGAGGAGAATCCCCAGGTTGTCACTTATTCAGCACAGCCTAGTTATGACATCAAAGCGAAATCCCTGTATATATGTATGTATATATATATATATATATATATATCTCAGTGCTGGTGAAGAAATTGATACTGATATATTTACAACGCACCACTTGCCTACCGACACCATGAGTTTGAAACGAAAGCGGTACATGTCCAGTTTAAGTTAAAAGTCATTAAGTTTGCGAAGAAAACAACAACTCTGCTGCAGACAGACCTTTTGCTGTTAGTGAAAAACTAGTGAGAGACTGGAGAAAGCAGAAGAATATTTATTTGAAATGCCATTTACTGTCAATTATGTTATTTGTTGTGTGTTGAGAACACTGAATGTAGCTGTTGTTTAATTATAAATACTAAGTAGATATCAAGTGCTTAAATAATTGCAATCTATTCATACATAAATATATAGGTACAAAATTACTGTATAACCAGAAAGAAGACAGAAAATGTATCAGCTTTAATTTAATGCAAATACAACATAATGATTTAATTAAATAGATTGTCACACATTACCATTCTGTTTCATCTTTAACACGAAAATGAAAATACCATTTGATAAGATTTAGCAATTATATAATTTCTGTTTAGAAGTTTGGTTTAAATGAAGTCTGAATTTGATAATATGAAGTCCACTAATGCTGAAGTAGCTGGAAACCATTGCATCTTCAATGTTCGGGTAACGTTAGGCTAGGACTTGCAGCATACTTTGATGCTAACTTAGTTTTTGTTGTGTGATGGACCATTTAATTCTAAATATTTCTTCTTCTTGATTTTCCTGAATTGTTTTAATATTTGATAGTGAATTGAAAATCCTGAAGCAAACTGCAACAATTGCCATATGCTGCTTTGAGAGAACTATGATCTTATAATAACAGTATCTGATAATCTTATTTAATATGACCATAATAACCAATAAACAGAATCAATACAATCTGTTTTGTATGGCATGGATTTTGTTAGTAAAATTTGTGACACATGATCACAAGTTATTTTTTGTTATTCTCTGTGTATGGTCTGTTTTAATTTGAGATGTGCTTCCAGTACAACTGAATATCTGTTTATCTACCATTAAATTTGTGTGTGTGTAAAAGAGAGATTTTCTAATCATTTCACTTAATTGAAGTGTGTTTACTATGATATTATTCCTGTCCATTAAGTGGAGAAAATGTTCAAATTTCACCCAAGCTTCATATAACAATAGCATATCATCAGATGTGTTGTAGGTTTGTTTATGTCCAGCATACATATGTTAACAATAAAATTCTGGATTGTGTTCTTTTTTAACACAACACTGATTAATTGTTTACACTTAGATGTAACTATGGAATCGGATGATCAGATGTCCAGCGCACCAGATCCTGAACCAGTAACAGAAATGCTGCCACCTGATGATAAGGTAGCTGAATCATCGAGAGAACTGTTGGCTAGTGATGGGACAGAGCAGCCAATTGAGATCTCACCATCAGAAAACAAAAAGAACATCTCCGCTGATCAGTTAGATGTTGATAATAAGGTCAAAGATCAATTAGAAGAGTCAACATTCATTACTAGAGAAGAGATACAACAAGATGATATAACAGACAAATTCAATAGTGATGCCTCTGAGTTAGAGAGTTCATTGAACAGAGAAGAACCATGTACTAGTTCTGAGGAATCAAGTGTAGTAGAAACTGAGAATGACAGTATGCCATCAAATGCTATCACAGCGCAACAGTCAGAAGATGGCACATTGGTTTCTGAGGGTGATGATCTACTGACAGAGTTAGACAAGGAACTCTCTGTGGATAATTGTGTCTGTGAAAACTCACATCCTAATCTGACTGATCCTCCTGTAGAAACAGCTAGGGACCGGAATACATCTGTAGATCTGATTAGACTTCCTCCATACAGTGAGCTCAAGGAACAGAATGAAGAACTGGTCAAAGAACAGGTTCACATGAGATTGGAGATAGAAAGGTGAGGTCACAGAAAGGTTTCAGACTGTTGTTGATGTAGTCAAGTTGTTATATATATTTCTGCCAGTGTTGTTCTTGTTGATCATGATAATCTAGTAATTATAAATAAAATAAATTTCTTTAATTAAATGGTTTTACTTTTTTTGTTTATTAGTAGAAAAATAACAACCTTACGACTGAAGAGACTTGGCTTGAAAGACTCTTTATCACCACTGATTCATTGATTATTTTAGAAAGATGCCTTTTATGGTCTGATAAATGATGAATTAATTTTCTGTTGTGAAATCCTGTTTACATTCACTGAACCTAAATTTAGATATGGTAGTTTCCTATGATAATTTTATTCCAGGAAAATATCACATGATCTGATTTCAAGTGTGTTACCTATATCTGTTGTTTACTTGACTCTTGTGATGATCAAGGGTAAAAACTATGACAAAGAAAGCCTCTGTTAGGCCAAATTGATCTTATGGTATGAATACACATATCTGAAAATATAGTCCTGACTGTTGTTGGTGTCATTTGTTCAATTACAATTTTGAATGTATTTCATTAATGTCAAATATTTGGGGAATGTTTTTCTTACTGAAGAATTTCCACACTACATTGCAAATTTCCATATGGTCTATAACATAATTACACAATGAAAAAGTCAACTGTTTAGCATATGTCCAACTGGAGATGAGTGATAACAGATTGTCTTATGTCATTTTGTCTAGATTGAATAAGGTAGTAGAGGAAAGTAGCATGAAACTATCGTCATCAGAGAAAGACATCTATGTTGCAGAAATAAATAAGGTAAGTTTCAGAATTTTTGGTGAAGATTTAAATAGTTATTTATTTATTGGTGTACATATGTCATTACTAATCAGTACCAATGGACACATCATCTGAATAATGAACAATGTATCAGTTTCTTGAATGCCATGGTGATAGATCAACAAAATAAAGTCTAAGTTATCAGAGAAAGTTTGCTTTGATTTGTTTCCTTAAACTATGTTAACTTATTAAGATTGAATTAAATTAGAAGCCAGCTGATTTACATAAATAAATGGCAGGTGGACTTTTGGACAGCAAATCAATTTCTGTGGTTGATGTTGCTAATTACCAAATAGTTAACCTCTTTCATCTAACTTATTCATTACTAGTCACTTGTCAGTAATGAGTTAGCTCTTTAAGGTTTTAACATCTGTTGTTGTTAATATGACTGCTAAGAATCATATTTATGGGTACACAAACTGATCAGATAATACAAATCACAGACTATTTGTGTCTAAAAGATAATATTTCTGGAAACAGTATGATACAAACATTATAGAGTCTTTTGCTATTATGAATCACAAGTTATGATTGGTCTAGCGCTGTCATCTGTTATATTAGCATATACATATACAATATATCTAATTTGACACCACTTGTCACAGGAAAAAACAGTTCCCTGTTTATTAAAAAGAAACACACACACACATATATATATATATATATTCAAAGAAGACACTCTATATGACAGCTTCATTCTTATTTTGACCATTTTACAGTAATGTTATCTTTATCTCTAGAATGATGGTCCAATCTGTACTCAGCTGGATATGTACTAGTAAAACACACTCAAACACGTTTATCATTTTAAAGTTGTTATATTTTAAATGTGGTGTTTCACACTTATTTATTTGGTTCTCATTAGCTATATCCTTTACAGGATAATAACCCATTATTGTATTATATTATAATCTATTTTCAGTTAGAATTAACAATTTCAAGCCTCCAGGCAGAATTACAACAAACAAAGAATAAACTCGAAGTCCATGATACGTCAGCAAAAAAAGCAGTTGCTACTTTACAAAATGAATTACGTTTACAGATTGACAAGGTAATTCATGTTTATAATTATAATAGTTATGCAGATATAGGTGTTTATAGTTCAGTTTTTAGAGTTTTTTTGTTGTATTCACTGATTGCTGAACATGTAGGTTATCGTGACTCAAGTGTCATATAATTATTAAAATAATGGACCACATATCCCAATATTTTAAAGAATGTTTTTTGCTAATTTCCTTATTGTATCTTAATAATAATAATAATGGCCAAAATGGCAGTTTTTAACATGGCTGGCAACCTCAAATGAGGGAGACGCATATGGTCTGTAATTTACAGCTTCCCTACGAGGGCTAATTCTAAATAAATTTAGAATTTATGGCATGTTCAGTGGAGAAAACCTTACCAGTTGCCTGGCTGGATGAAAAACTCCTTGTATTATAATGCCACAGCTGAGGCGCGAACCTACCACCTCCCGCACAGAATGACTATAGCCATAGGTAAATAGTCTCATGCTTTACCCATGGTCTAAATGGTAGCATGTTAGATCACTACCACCTGAGTTTGAACTTCAGTGTGGGCATATCTGAAGGGTGTTTCATCTTTGACTTTGCTTCATTACCATTGGAGGTTGCTCGGCTCATTTAGCCTACCTTGTGCACAAAAGTGGCCGTAAAACACCAACAATCATCATCATCATCATCATCGCTATGAAATGCAACTTTATTTTATATTCAAATAAACAACTGTTCAACACCTAACAGATCTCAATGAGATGGTAACTGATTGCCTTAATTTCTAAGCTTGCATGAAATTATTATGTGATCACTGGTATGGAGATCTATCATGTATGATCATGGAATGTTTAGTGTCTGATGTAAACAAACTAGAAAACACATACAAGTGATATTTATAGATACAGAGTTGACAATAATTATTCAGTACTTAAGTAAGTAGTAGAAACAAATGCGCAATTATAATAGATCTGATGATTTAGGCTACATTACAGCTGATGCTGATCTTTTAATGTCTGCATCAGTTTTAATATTACAGATGTTGCCTTTTTGGTGGCTTTGTGATCACATCTACCATAATGCATAGCCTAGTTGTACACTTGACAGATGTTTTAAATTTACTTTATTCCCATCTCATACCTCCTAATTAGTAATATATATGTTACTGTCATAACCAGTGTAATCCAGATATTTAGAGAACTTTAGCCTAACACCAAGTTTATTCATAGAATAACCACACACCCTGAGTATCATCATGTTAAAATATGACTGTCAGATTTGGGGTTCGATATTACAAATCTAATACAAAATATTGGATTCGGAGAGGTCATTTAAACATAGAAGCTGCCTGAATGAATTAAAGTTTTACATGTTGGTGCTGCTTTTGTATGATGCATGTGTTTTAGAACTGGACTATTGCATATAATGACTTGGAAAATGTACACATTAAAGCATAAATATTGTTGTATAATAGAATAAGTAAATGCTAAAGCAAGCAGGTCATCAGTAGATTCCACATGGGCATATCTATTAAGGTGGCTTTGTACTGGATTTTGTTGGAAACATTTCAAAAAGAAAATTATTTACATTCTTGCATGTTTGATAAATAATTAAGTACAGTCTAACCTTATTTTTATGCCAACTTTAGGACCTTATGACCCTGACACCTTGTCAATCAATTCATAGATTACCAGAAACATTTCACTGTCAGTGTGTGATGGTAATAGCAGGAGTATTTATATCACAATGTATGGTCTTCATTTTGCGTATGCATTGGCAGTGGCTGAATAACGGGGCACAAAAATAACCTTGAAATGAAGGTTACATGTGTGTGTATGTTTGTGTTTTTATATGTATCTTATTACTTCAGGCAAAAAATATGGAACAAGAAGCAGTGAAGGAGAAGGAGAGAATGACCATAATGTATGCCCAGTCAGAACAGAGAAATATCAAACTCCAGCACAGCCAGAATCACCTTGAGCTCCAGATGAAGGACATGCACAGAGAACGAGAGGTCATGATTGGAAGATTTAAACTCATCAAAGCAGAAAAACAGAAGTTACAAGAACTATATGATGCTAAGGTGTATATATTAGAAAATAGTTGATATAGTCATGTGGATTAAAAATGATATTGTTCAACAAACATCCATAGATTCATAAAATTGTTATATCAACAATTTGAGTATTATAACCAAAGTAGATAAAAGTCTTTATTTGGGAAACAAGTATGTGTATATATTCATGTGTGTGAACAAGTCTGCAGACACACACACACACACAGACACACATACATGACTCAAACTAAAAGAACTGAGCATTTCATTTCGTGTCAAATGTTTTCATTGATCTTTAGGGTGCTGAAGTTTCTTTACTTAGAAAAGAGCTGGAGAGACAGAAGGATGCCAATGTGACACTAGATGTGAAGTTAAAATGGCACCAAAATAAACTGAAATCAGAATCTGATAACAGCAGGGTAAGTAATAAATAATATATTGATTATATTATGTCTGAGATGTTATCAGTACCTAGAATAACTGGTTATATCATTGCCTAGCAGGTATACCCATGTGGCTTGTAGATAACCCCACCTGTTGATACCCACATAGCCCATATCTAGTATTGCAATTGTACATGCAGTGCTGTGAGTGCATGCATGGCATGCTATCTCAATAATACTTAGAGTTATGGTAATTAGATTATACTCACTTTTCTGGAAATACAGATCTAATGGTAGTTAACCTTTTCTTAATTAAAAAAAGATCAGTCAACTATTTTCTTAGCAGAAATATTTACTAACTGACAAAAAGTACTGACTACCCTATACTACTGACTGCCCTATATTACTGACTGCCATACATTACTGACTGCCCTATATTACTGACTGCCCTACATTACTGACTGCCATATATTACTGACTGCCATACACTACTGACTGCCATACACTACTGACTGCCATATATTACTGACTGCCCTACATTACTGACTGCCATATATTACTGACTGCCATACACTACTGACTGCCATACACTACTGACTGCCATATATTACTGACTGCCATACACTACTGACTACCCTATATTACTGACTGCCATACACTACTGACTGCTATATATTACTGACTGCCATACACTACTGACTGCCATATATTACTGACTGCCATATATTACTGACTGCCATATATATATATGCTCATCTATAAGTCAAGTTGAATTTAGCTGAATTATTTAGCCTTGACACTAGTCACATATGAAACATATAGCTATGGGGAAACAAGCCTCACAAACACAAGCCTGAGCTGGATTCTAACCCATAACCTAGAGGTTTCCAGTACAGCACTCTAATCACTGTACCATCGGAATGCTCTCATGTATGATTCTATTAGACTATAAGGAATTCATCTCTTAAACAAGGAACACTTATATCCATCAACATTATCATGGCATGTATATTAATGATAAACAAAGCTGTCAACGATAATGAATACTGATCACGAACAAAAACTTAAATTTTCTAATCAACATATTTACATTAGCATAGATTTTACAATGTTGTATTTTCATATCCGATTTACAAGAGTAGGTTTTTAATATCTAAATATCTACAATAATCAACATAGTCTAACTGATTATCACACAAGTACAATGGTGAAGATTTAAGATCTTTAAGTTTCTTAGGTTTTAATAACATGGTCAAACTTTTCTTAATAATATATATAATACCGGTATCATGATCAGACCCTTATTTTTCACAAATGTTAAGTAATTTTTGCATTCCATAGGGAACATACTCAATATACATAAATTAGCAGCATAATAAATCTTCCACCTAAATGGCAACCATTGTTACTTTTTGATAAAGTCATACTCAAATCATCATTGTATATATTAAAGAGAAGTGGTGACAGTATACCATGTTGTTTGACCCATTAGTAACAGTAAAAGTAGTGGAGGTCACATTTCCCCATTTGACTGACAAAATTTGGGGTTGGTACCAAAAAGCAATACTACAGATTAAATATATGGGCATAACTTTGGCTTATAGTTTATTAAAAAAATAAAATGATTCACACAGTTGAAAACCTTAGAAGCATCTAAAAAGTCACAAATACTGGGGTATTATGTTGTTTATAAAATTCAATGCGTTCTTTAAGAAGATAAATACACAAGTCAGTAGAATGACCTTTTTTTAAAACCAAACTAGTAATTTGAAGTCCAAAGAAATTCTTCGCATCTTGTAAACAATATTTGTTTCAAATATTTTTGATACCACAGAGGCTAGGGCAGTTGGCCTGTAATTATCTTTCTCTGAGACTATGCCATTTTAGTTTTTAGCAAGTGATATAATAACAGAATCAATCTTATATTTGGGTAAGTAATAATGTGTAAGCATTGAAATAAAACCTAAAGATAATAAAATGGTAAGTCTTTCATAGTATGTAAATGCCTCACCAGTTAATCCATCCAACCTAGACAATTTATCCTTTTTAGATTTTTGACAGCATCAACTACTTCAGCTACAGAAACATGCATACCACTGTCAAAATTAGTATTACACAATGTTGTTGTAACTTTATTAGAATATACTGGAAATCACTTATTGACTGACTGACTGAGTAAATATATAAATTTAATCAGATTTAAAAACATAATTATGCCTTTTCACAATCCACTTTTCTTATAGCAAAGTGATTTCTGCAGTTTGGTTTGTTTAAATTGTGTGCTGTAAATTTCTTGAAATCTGTTGCAAGTGTATGTGTTATGCTAAAAAGCTTTAGTTAGTGGATGCAATTAAAGTCTAGCAGGATATACCATAAATTCATGGCATAAAACATGATTTAAACAGTATATTATATCAAACCGATTTTGATTACTCATTTGTTATTCATGTCTTCATATTGTGTGGTTACACAAAGATAATGAGTGTACAAGGTAGATATGAATAATCTCATATTACTGAATGGGAGAATGGTTCAGATCACATTTAGAAACTGTGTTTTGCAATGATGACTTTGGCTGTAGGGTTGTTTGTGTGAGGCGTATGTTTTTAGAAATATTGTATGCACACTTGTTTTTTTGTTTGTATTTTTTTGTTAATAGATATGAGTAGCTTATCAGAAAAATCTTAATAAATGTTTAGAAGTCTAACTGTAGTCCATGCCATAGTTACATCTTGTGTAGACTATTGTAACTCCCTGTTATATGGCATATCTGATTATAACATTAATCGCCTTCAGCGAATTCAGAATAGTGCTGCTCGTATAGTAACCAATACTAGAAAATATGATCATATCACCTCACTTCTTCAAAAACAGCATATCCATTTCAAGATTTTGTTAATAACTTATAAATCTATTAATGATATGGCACCAGAGTACCTGTGTGAACTGGTGTCCATTAGAAAGTCATCCCGAAAACACAGGTCATCCAGTCAGATACTATTGCAGGTGCCAGTGTCTTGGATCAAGTCATATGGTTGCCAGCAGATATTAGAAATGTGTTGTCTCTTGAAAATTTAAAATCTCTTCTAAAAACACACCTATTCAAGGTCGCTTTCACAGATAAATAATTAATATCTTTTAAATCATTACTGGGTTTTTACAGACATATTATTTGGGGTATTATTATATTGCATATTATTTGTACAGCGCCTTTTAAAGTCTAACCTTGATATTCTGCCATGTTATATCTTCTGGATCTAAAGGTTTTTTTATCAATTATAACCATATGAATGACAAATATCAATACAATAATAACATGATGTCCTTTGGTGTCTTGAAGAAGCAGATAGGAGTTACTTTACTTTTAAGCTATTTATCATCTGTTTCATTCTTCTGAAAGATTGTTCTTTTTCATAAATGCACACATAATTTATCATCATGTCCCTTTATCAAGTAGGACCTTGATGTCTAACTTTATACATTTATCAGTTAATTCTGTGTTAGATTGACAAAGAATGTTTTTTAATAGACTATGTTTACTCAAAAAATACTTTATAGATCATTATATTTACTAAAAGATGTACACTCATTTGATTTAGGCATATGCTAGCTGTTGTACAATATTCACCAATCCATAGTATTATATTGACTCATAACAGCTTGTATATGATATTTACCAATCCTTAGTATTATATTGACTCATAACAGCTGTTATATGATATTTACCAATCCTTAATATTACATTGTACATTGACTTATAACAGCTTTTATATGATATTTACCAATACATAGTATTATATTGACTCATAACAGCTGTTATATAATATTTACCAATCCTTAATATTACATTGTACATTGACTTATAACAGCTTGTATATGATATTTACCAATACATAGTATTATATTGACTCATAACAGCTGTTATATAATATTTACCAATCCTTAATATTACATTGTACATTGACTTATAACAGCTTTTATATGATATTTACCAATACATAGTATTATATTGACTCATAACAGCTGGTATATAATATTTACCAATCCTTAATATTACATTGTACATTGACTTATAACAGCTTTTATATGATATTTACCAATACATAGTATTATATTGACTCATAACAGCTGTTATATAATATTTACCAATCCTTAATATTACATTGTACATTGACTCCTAACAGCTTTTATATGATATTTACCAATCCATAGTATTATATTGACTCATAACAGCTGTTATATGATATTCAGCAATTCTTAGTATTACATTGTGCATTGACTCATTACAGCTGTTATATGATATTCAGCAATCCTTAGTATATAACATTGACTCATTACAACTGTTATATGATATTCAGCAATCTTTAGTATATAACATTGACTAACGTAACCTCAAAATTATAGACAAGAAAACAAATGTATAACCCAAAGCTGACAATTGCTTGCTAGATTAAGAAAAATTAGACAGTTTTATTATATTAAATAATGTCATTTATATAATTTTGATCAAAAGTTACTGGTTTTAAGATAAATTATGTTAATTACACAAATCTGTTCTCCAGGAACTGAGAGTTAAGATTGAAGATCTTCAAAGGAAATTAAAAGAAGCCAAGGAAGAGACAGAAGTGATGAGACATGATTATCATGAGATGATCAAGACATATCAGGTTTGTTATATTATAAACTTAGGTTCTGATAAAAGTTTGAGAATTGAAAACTGACACTAAATTAATATCTTAGTTATTATTTATGTCATATTAATTCCTGATAATATTTCTAGGAATCTGATGAAATTCGTTCAAATTCTTTGGAGAAACAAGTAAAAGTAAAGAATGAAGAACTTCAGCATCACTTACAGGAGAAAACTGACCAGGAAGAGGTAATCACATCATACCTTACTTTACATATTAACTTAATATTCTGTGTAAAGGGAAACAAAAAGAGGGCTACTCTATATAATCATGTTTAAGTAATTGTTTGGGAAGGGCAAAGGGAGTTTATTATTCAATAAATGACAATTAATTTTCACCAAACTGTTATTTGGATCTCACAAAGATGCCACGTTTTATTTAATAATACTTGATAGTCATGCACTCTTACCTACCAGTACCTCCAGATGTGCTGTGAAACAATGAATTAATAACACTTGTCAATTGAAGTTACAATCAGATGCGTTTGTGTGCGATAGTTGGAACAAAATCGCCACATCTCTGCCTGCTAGTCTTATTCAATAAATTATGATTAATTTTCACCAAACTGTTATTTGGATCTCACAAACATGCCAGTCTTTATGTAATAATACTTGATAGTCATGCACTGTTAACTACTGGTACCTCCAGATGATTAGTCAATACTTGACTTATCTGCTGGGTTAACTTATACACGAATATATATGGTAGCTAAATAATGCAAATAACACAAAATATATACAGTTATTATATATATAGAATGTTAATCATCTGATACTAAATATATTTTGGTAACGTTTTAATTTCACTTATATGATGTAGGAATAGTTTCATATTTAGGGTCTATCACACCTTTTGTCACATGATATTTTTGTTGCAATAGGCATGCATACATTTTTAGCAACCTGTATTGCCATTTTCCCATAGCATTTGCCAGATGTCACTATCCTTGCATCTCTAATGACAACAATCTTATACAATGTATTGGTGTTCGATAACCGCCAAATTCTGAAAAGAAAAACAGGTTAAAAGGCCTATTTTTGTCATATACCATATATACTCATGTATAAGTCTCACTTTTTATATTCTGAAATCAATGCCAAAATCGAGTGCAACTTATATGTAGGTCAGACTAAAAGGAAAAGTAATATTTGGCACATTTTAGGGGGAAATACAATAATATTGTTACCTATCATCACACAGTGGGTGAAAATGGCCTGGGATTAAATCAACCCCACCATCATTACCAAATCGTTCAAGAAGTGACTATCATCAATTATTTAGATGGCATGGAAAATTATGTATTATGGGCTGAACAGCACAACAAATCCGACATTGACATTATACTGTTCTATGAAGATTGTTTTTGTTTTTTCTGTGATAGGTACATTCAGCTGTAGTCAAAGAGCTAGAAGCTCTAAAAAAGAAACACAGAGATGCCATAGAAGAACTAAGAACTCTAAAAGACAAAGTATGATTGATATATATATAATATAATTTAGTTTATCAGTTTTAAAAACTTGTGTGTGTGTGTGAAAACAGAAGAACCAGTATGTCAGTGTTCATTTTTTGGGGCATATATGCTCTCTACTGTTATGAAGTTACTGTTTTTTTGGAAATCTTTGTATTAATAGGTAACTTGCCAGGAGGCAGAGCGTATAACACAAGAACATACGATGGACAAATTCAAGGAGACATTACAGAAACAAAAGTATGAGAACAAACAATTAAATGATAAATTAATGCAGCTGGATACTGTTAGCAAGCAGTTAATAAGGTTGGTAGAAATAAAATAATGCTCAGTGCCTAAGCCAGTATTTCTTCTCTATATTGTCTAAGTTATATCCTATCCCAGTCTGTAACTGTTTTGTTTTAACTTTACAATAGTAATTTAAACAGTTTTCCTTAGAAATTAGTTGTTTGAAAATGTGTGCTAAATATGACAATGATGTTTGTTATTAGATTGGTTAAGCCAAATTTGGTAATGGCTATTTCTAGTTGATTGATAAAAGGCTGATATAGCTAGTTACAGTATTTGTATGGATATTAAAAGCTGATGTAATAGGTTATATGTTACTATGCATCCATTTTCATTCTGAATGTATGGTTCACTAGATTGCTGTACATCTATTTGTAGCCATTTTGTATTTAAATACATGTTATATTTGGGATTTTGACCATTTCATTTTGTTAAAAAGTCTTTTAATTTTAGATATTCCTAAACATGATATTTGTGAATAATTAGTAATACAAAGTATAATATTAGTGAACTTGTACAGTCTAGCTCTGCGTATATATATGGTCCATGTCTATGGTCTACAGTCTATGTGCATTAACAGTTGAGAGAAATGACTTGATAAACTTTTTGATGGGCTGTTTATTCACTAATTTTCTCCATTTGAGAACAGGAGAATAAGTAAATGAATATTTTGTCATATTTTAATGTAGATAACACAATATATTACTGGATCCTGACATTCTCCTTGAAGAATTTACAACATTTTATTGTTGATATTAGGCTATAGATTACTCAAAATACTCAGTTAAGTCAATATTTTTGGGAGGGAAAACGGAGTTCATATTTCATATTTCCTACTAGCTGAAGGAAAGATGTTTTTGGCTGTCCTTGACACACAACACTATAGGATTCAACCCAATAAGAGCCAGAGTTGGAATAAAATCGTCACATCAGTGCCTACTAATCCATTATTATTAAATACATAACAATTAATTTTCACCAAACTGTTATTTGGATTTCCAAAATATGGCAGTCTTTATGTAATAATACTTGATAGTCATGTGCTGTTACCTACCGGTACTTCCAGAAGTGCCATGAAATATTTAATTAATAAGACTTGCCATATTAAGTTACCATCAGGCCTATTTGTGTGAGTCAGAGTCGATACAAAATCGTGATATCAGAGCCTACTAATCCATTATTAGTCAATGAACAATGATTAATTTTCACCAAACTGTTATTTGGATTTCCTGAACATAATTTCCTGGGGTGTACTTCACTACTGCAGCCGGTATGCCTGTAAGTCACCTACGGGTGAAATGCCCTGATTATAGAATGATTAGATGACAACGGGTGATAAACCATTAACAACTGCTGGTAATCAAAAGAGACCATCGATTCCTGTGGTCATCGGGTGTGTTAAAACCATGTAGGGGCGTATTCCCCAAGAAATGGTGTGCAAGTCCTACTTAAAGTGTGCTTTTTCTAACAAGACGGATGGAACAAAAGATGATGAAGATTTTCTTGGTGAAGGTGTTGCTGAAACTGAGGATGTGACGGACAATGATGGCTATGCTATTTATTATGATGATTCTCCTGCTACACATGAGATTCCAGACTACGACTGGGCCAGCTTTTTTTGGGCGGATGACGATGATTCCAATTTTGTGGAATTTTAATCATATTATTAGACAGAATTCTTTAAAAACTGGCAAGTCAATACTTATAACCTCAACTTATACAGTGAACATATGCCAGAGGAAAGAATTACAGCATCAGAAATTTACCTCGACTTATCTGCCAGGTCAACTAATATGCGAGTATATATGGTATCTATTTGACTTATGTTAAATCTCTTAAAAGAAACACCAACATTATAGATTAGTGTATTTTCCATTATACTTAATGGGTGAGTTAAAAAATATAGGGATTATCTATATAACATACTCAGAGGAACAATCTTATTGTTATTATACCATTTTTATATAGTTTAGTTTATTGCCATCATATAACATTTTATATGTCACATTTTAACGTACAATATATGTGAATAATGACTACTTTGTGAATAGATATTATGATATAATAACTGACCCAAGTCTAGTGTGTATGTACTGGTTGGTATGTATGCATGTTTGTTTATGTATCTATATTATGTATATATATATATATATATATATATATATATATGATGTATGTGTATATATGCATGTATGTACCGTATATACTCACGTATAAGTTGCAGATAAGTCGAGGTAAATTTTTGACCCTGTAATTCTTTCGTCATGCATATGCACACCGTATAAGTCAAGGTCATGTATTGGCTTAAAATCCCTCAAAATCTGAATCACTCATCATTCGTGAAAAAGCTGACCCAGTCGTTTCAAACTCATGGTGTCAGCAAGTGCGTCATAAATATATCAATATCAGTTTCTTCATCGGCAGTGATATACACACACACACACACACACACACACACATGGATTTTGCTTTGATGTTATAACTAATAAACAAACTTGTCACACCAAACATGCCTGATTGTAAATGGCAAGCATTATTAATTAAATGTTTCACAGCAAGTGGTGAGCAAGGTTTGCAATGTGACTAGATATTTCTATATTATTGCTAATTATCTGGAAGTATTGGTAGTTGACAGTGCATGACTATCAAGTATTATTACATAAAGACTGGCATGTTTGTGAGATCCAAATAACAGTTTGATGAAAATTAATCATAATTTATTGAATAAGACTAGTACTATAGTAGTAGGCAGAGATGTGGTGATTTTGTTCCAACTATGTCTCAAACATGCCTGACTGTAACTTCAGTTGGCAAATGTTATTAATTCATTATTTCACAGCACATCTGGGGGTACTGGTAGGGGGTACTGGAATATTGGCACTGGAAAAAATGGCACCAGAAAGAAATGGCACCTGAAAGAGATGTGACAATTTAATTCTGGCTCTTATTAGGTTGAATCCTATAGTGTTGTGTGTCAAGGATAGCCAAAAACATCTTTCCTTCAGCTGGGAAGAGATATGATGCAGGTATATAATCTATATATACGCAGAATATACAGTATGTGTATATGTATGTGTGTGCTTGTGTGTATATATATATATATATATATATATATATATTGTGTATATGTATGTGTACATGTATGTGTGTATGTATGTGTATATATATATATATATATATATATATATATATATTGTGTGTGTGCGTGTGCGCATGCACATTATGTGTCTCCTATGATATGCATGCTGGTCCAGCTAAACCGTTTTTACTTCAAATATAAAACTGAAAAGAAAAAAAACAATAACCAGCCTTGTTCCACTAGTTCCCACTGACTCAAACCAGCATCAGCGCTGGTGTTATTGGAAGACAGCCAATTGGCCAAATAACACCAGGCAACATATATACATAATTTACTTTAAAAAATTAAATTTATGTTTATCCTATGTTATGTATCAGTTGCCAAATAAATATTTGTATTGTATTGTATATGATTCATGGTTTCTCCATTTTGAGGAATATAAATGAAAATTAAAAACAAAATTATTGGATCAGATTGTATTTGTCAAATAAATGACATTTTTCTATACATTTAATTTTTATTAGTGCTGAGTCTCTTATAAAGCAGCAGGAGGCAGAACTAGTAGAGTTACAGGATGTCAACAAAGAACTTCTTATAGACATGGAGGGGTGTTCTAAACGTGAATCAGAACATCTGACTTTCTCACAGAAAATTTCAGACAAAAATGCACAACTTCAGTCAGAAAACAACTCCCTCAGCCACAAGGTAAATGCTGAAATATTGTTATGAATTGTGTTTTTTATTCTATAGCTTTGACCTGAACTTATTTGTTTTATTACGAAGTAGTAGTATTACTCCTGTCTGTAAGATAGTCACTCTGCTGTTGTCATTTAACAACTTTGGGGGATTACTACTTCCCATATTTAGAATAAATATAATCCATATGCCTGATTCAAATGAATATTTAGGCATTATGTGTAGGTAAATATTGCGTGAATAATTATGTTTATTGTTTACAGCAAAATTTTCAAAATGTGGCTATGATTTAATTGTGTATTAAATTTTATGTAACTAGATTTGTGGTAGTCCTGTTGATTGTGAAATATTTATAAACAACTCATACATTTTCTGATAGACACTGGAATTTAATAATTAAATCATAATTATTTATGTAGATCACCGGATTTCTAACTGTTTTGTGCTGCAAAGTTTTATTACGTATCTGTCATTTTGTTTTTGTTTGCTAGCTCAGCACAGTCTTGGAGGAACAACAACGACTTGCCAATCTGTGTCATGTCCTTGAGGAAACTGTTGTCAGATTGGTAACACTTCTGTTTAATGTGTTCAGTAATATATTGTAATGTGTTTATGGTTACTGGTAATTAACATATATACCTGTGTATAAGTCGAGGTTTTAATCCTTGAAATATGTTGGGGTTTTCCTATTGTTCTTATACACTAGTCAGTGGTAAAACTGGCTACATTCAACATAACAGAGAAACTTGTGTGTGTTTGGCGGAAATGTGCTCCGAAATACAAGAACTGCTAAAGATAAAAATTGCTTGTTGTGGTCACTCTGTCCCATATGCTGAAGGCAACCCTTTGTGACTGAATGCTCATAAATAGAGAGAGTGGTGGTATTGTAACTCACTCTATCATACATGTTCACGCGTAACTGATGTTTTGTGACTTTTCATTCAAAGTATCTGGTGGCTGGTGTACTAACTTTATGAGATACCACAACCTCTCTTTATGTGCACATGCACCATAATAAGTTAAAATGTCCCCGCAGATTTGAAGCATAAAATCCCTTGATTCCACCATTATACCATTGACCAGATAACAACATTACTTAATTGCTCAAGCTATAAAAAAAGATTGGGCTCAAAGATTTCATTTCTGTCTCATCTTATATTCAAGTTATGTATTTCTTTTGCAATATTGACTGACTTATATATGCGATTGCCTTATACACAAGTATATATGGTAACTTTTGTATTAATGAACTTAGTTTTCTGTTACTGAGCACTTCTTTGTCTAGCCACTATTAGTTAATCTATATTACACCAAATTAATAATAGGACATTTTAAACTTTTTCCAGGAAAAGGAACTGGAAGAAGAAAAAAGATTAAGAAAAGAGGATGTTCAGTGTTTAACTTCTTCACTAGAATCTAAATCTAGAGCTGGTAAACTTTCATAATTATATCTGTATCTTGTTGTTTTGCCTTTCATTGTTGTTATTTATTTATTATTCCACCTTATTTATATTGCTATTTATAATAATTACAGTTTTAGATAATTAACAATGTGATTCTGAGGAAATCATTATTTAAATATACTTCTTTGTTGATTTTTTTTCAGTTGAGGAGCTGTCAAGAACAATTGAAGAAGAGAAGGATGAAAACCGAACATTAAAAAGGAAACATAATGCTTATACAAAGGTAGTATTTGGGAAGGACTAAGATATTAATATTTTATGATTTTCTTTTTCCTTTTTTTGTGTGAATTTCATTTTAATTTAAATGTTGCTTTTTAAAATCAGAAATATAAAGCTGCCAACAATATTGATCATTTCTTGATGTTAATAGACCTTAACTCATAAAGGAAAATATTATTACAATGAGATATTTCGAATTATGGTAAGATAATGTCATTTATTTATGTTATGATTATATATTTTATAGAATCATAACAAAGAAAAATTATATTATCTTACTATACTGTGTTATAACAGATGATAACAGTCTGACATCTTGTGTTATTGACAAAAACCACATAATCCTTTACCAGATAAAAGTATTTTGTCATAAAAACGTTTCCACTCAGAATCCTTCATAAAGAAGTTTGTTAATATGGCTCCCAAAAACTTAACAACCTTTTAAGATAATTAACAGTTCTTATAAAGAGCAGCAAAAAATAATTAGTGCACTAATTAATGCATGATTAGCTTCATTGACTATAATAATAGTAATAATATCAGTAACAATTAAAGCTGGAAATTATGGTCTTTTGTTCATTTAAACATCATATATTAATATAATACCTGTCACATTAGATGTGTTATTAAAATAAAGCTGATAATTTTCATTAACTAGAAAAATTACATTAACTAGAAAAATTACATTAACTAGAAAAATTACATTAACTAGAAAAATTACATTAACTAGAAAAATTACATAAGAACAGTTCAGTGTGATTATTTACAACAATGGATATACATTTTTGCTGTAATTTTAAGGCTTTATTTAGACAGAAGTTCAAATTTGTATGCACTACACCCCACTGTATTATATAGACTATCATGATATGAAGAATAACACTATAAGATATTTTGCCATATTTTTATGCTGAAGCTTTTTCCTTTGTGAGAGGAGTTGTCCAGCAAGTTAGTGTATTTACCACTCTTTTTTTGTCCAATGTCTGTTCTTGCACAAACTATTACATAAACGCCTTCCATGTTTTGGAAGATGACAAAAATATGATAATTTATTTTTTGGGGGTTTCTTATACTGACATGGACTGGTTAGTTTGTATTATGTCAAAGCTGTGACCAGATAATTTCAGTTGGAATATTGCCTCCATAACTGCTGCCAATTAGTTTAAATTTGAACTGTGTTGGCTGGCTGGTCATGATGGATTGATCAGTTTGTATTGTGTCATAGGTGTGGCTACATCAAATAATCATTTAAGCTTAAACTAAGCAAATCACAGGCTTAATAAGAAGTGAATGTTGATTGTATATGAAAACAATTGACCACAAATTTGATGCACAGATATATGCCAGCATAATAAATTACATATGATTTGTAAACCTGTATGCATATACAACAAATTTTTCTTAACACACACACACACACACAGTAATTTGATGTTTTATCAAAGCATTCAATTTTAGTACATCATCACTTTTTGCACCTGTAGCTACTTAGTAGCTTACCTTTCCCATGTAAAAGTACAAAAAGCCTGTAAAATTATGTGTAAATGGAAAATATTGTTGATGTTTTGTCTGATTAATTAGAATCAGTTAATTTACTCAATGATTTGGTCCAATCATAGAATAGGTTATTTGATTGTGGATGAATATACATGTATAAAGTAAATACTGTATTTTGAATGTTGGTGTTGAGAAAAGTTATAAAATTACTTATTAGCAGCAAATTTTAAAATAAGTAATCTTTTTATTTGGTAAAAGTCACAAGTCAAATTAGTGATCTGCATAATTTAACTGATTTAATACCATACTGTTAAGGTTTATATTTAGTACATCAACATTATAGTATGTTAAAACGATGTCAACTAAGACTTCATATTGTTTTTTCAGGATTTACTGCGTCAATTACATCAAACAAGGAAGCGTTTAGAGCAATATGAACAAAATCACATCCCTGGTGAAAGGGATTCACTTAGCTTAGGTTCTCGAACAAGTTCTACAGGATCTCTAGATACATTAGGAAATTCTGGTAATCCAGGGATGAATAACCAGGCCAGTAATTTGGCCAGTAATATGGCTGTCACCTGTCATAATACTGTTACTCATCAGGTCAGTTTGAAAATAAGACAGCTAATTTGTTATTTGAGTCACTGATTATGTGTTAAGTGCTTTCTCTCTCACTCTCTCTCACATACATGTGCACACACACACACACATTATGCACATATCTGTTCAAGCAGTATTAAAGTAACTAGCCACTAAACTAATAAGTATTTGTTGCTTTATTTAGGAAGAAGAGCCACCTGTTGTTGAAGTAGTTGAAGTTGATAAACAGATGTTGTTAGATAAAATTGTGCGTCTACAGAAAGCACATGCACGAAAGAATGAAAAAATTGAATTCATGGAGGATCATATCAACCAGTTAGTGGCAGATATACAGAAAAAGACACGGTAATCCAATTTTATGAGAATGTAGTTCTGTGCTGGAAGGATTAATTTAGTACACTAAAAGTTAATTATTTCATTATGGTGAAAGTATTGACATAAGCATGATGATCAATGAACTATTGTATATACTCGTGTATAGGCTGCACTTTTGATACCACAAAATCGCCACCAAAAGCAAGTGGGTCTTATGCACTGGTCAGGCTTAAAGGGAAGGTAATATTTGGCATAATTTAGGGGGAAATACAATAATATTGTTTTTCAACATTAATAATGAATATATGAACAATAAACAAATTAATTAGGTGTGTTTTCGCTGTTGTCTTCAGAAGCCAAACTTAATCTTTATAACCACTATGATTATTTAATCCGATGCTCTAATTAATGATATGACCACAAAGGTGTAGGTCCAAATCGGCTGCCTTATATGAAAACGGCCACACTATGACCAAAACGGCTACCTCCATAAACTAATAGAGGCTGATGTTATTTTTGGAATGTATATAATTGGTCTATCTAAGACATGTCATTACAATCGAAATATGTGAGAGTGTAATTTGACGGAACAGTAAATGAGGCCATGCAAAAATGACAATAGAATACACATCAAAGGAAAACGTTTACAGCAAACACTCTGTTAATTACTTTCAAAGCTGACACATGGGAACTACTGATAAACTACTTCAAACAGCAGTACAGAAACATAATACTATAAATGAGATAGTATTTTGCCTAACTTCATATACTTGTTATATTTATCCAACAACCATGTCTGGAAATCTAAAATGAAAGAAATGTGCATATGGCAGAGAGTTTAAACTGAAAGTTGAGCAGTATGCTAACAATTGGCAGACAGCTTTTGGAGTTCAGTGTTTTGGAGAAGCAAGTGTGCAACTGGCGAAAATCCTTGCTTAAATTAGCCCAGAAACCTCGAGCAAAGAAGGCACACAGAGGGAGGAAGTCTTCATTTCTCCAAGAAGAACGAGAGCTGAAAGACTAGATATTCGAATACAGACAACAGGGTTATGTTGTTACCCGTGGTGCTATAAGAATGAAAGCAAAACAGATAATTAATGATGAATCGTTCCTTGCATGTGGCGTAATAAACTGGTACTCCAACAGAAAACCAAGATCTGCCAATGCCTTCCCACTGACCTGGAAGAGTAAGTTACTTCCCTCCAGTGCTTCGTGATACACCAGAAACTAAGACATTCATATCCCAGATTGGAAATATGGATAAGACACCTGTGTTTTTTGACTTGCTGTTAAGTAGAACTGCAGTCCTCATGTGTATAGCCAACAGAACCAAACTGCTGCCAATGTTCATATTCAAACAAAAGACCATACCAAAAGAGAAGTTCCCTACTGGTGTCATCATTTACATTCACCCAAAAGGGTGGATGGCCACTGATGGGATGCTAATTTGGCTACAGAAAGTTTGGGTGGACTTATAAACACCAAAAGTCTAATTGTCTGGGACCAATTCCACACTCGTCTCACTGACAAAGTGAAACAGCGTACCGTCCGCAGCTTCAACACAGATATTGCCCTCATCCCAGGGGACCTGACTTCAATTCTACAGCCATTTGATATGTCCATCAATCATCCATTCAAGTGCAAACTTTGTGAGCTGTGGTCAGCATGGGTGCCATCTAGCTATTTCCAATGAACAGCAGCAGGCAATCTGAAGCAGCCGTCATTACCTGTCATCACACAATGGGTGAAAACGGCCTGGGATTCTATCGACCTTGCCATCATTACAAAATCATTCAAAAAGTACTCTATCATAAATGATTTAGATGGCACAGAAGATGATGTATTGTGGGATAAACAGCATGACAAATCTGACTCTGACGAAGAAGGCGACGACATGTATGATAACATGATGACACATGAACAGATATAACAGATGTTCAATGAAGATAGTGATGAGGATGAATTTTTGGGTTTTGACTAGATTTGCTGATTTTAGTGCATCTTATACACAGGTTTGACTCTATGGGGGTTTATTAGTCCTAAGCCCTGTGCGTCTTATACACAAGTGCAGCCTATACACAAGTATATATGGTAGTTTAAATATGGTAGTACTTTAAATCTGATTTATAACTCTTTATTTTCTGTATTCATGATTTCTATAAATGTTGCCATTTTTATTTAAATTGCCATTGCCCTTCATGCAGAATAATTCTGTTAAGAAGTCAGCTTAAAGTCTTTTATTTGTTATTCATAATAAAAAATAGTATTATTATTTTGTATCTCAGTATTTGGTAACAACAAAAATTTTGTATATTTCTTAATACTTCATGAAATATGTCTGCTTATTAATTAATAATAATAATAATATATGATTTGTATAGCACCTGATTCAACAAAGTTGTTCTGAGGTGCTTCAAACACTAAAACATAGAATATATATATGCATATGTAATAAATAAATAGCTAAAAATACAATAGTATGATAAAACAATTAGGAATAAGCAATATTAAAAAGATGAGTTTTTTAGACTAGATTTAAACATATTAAGTGAGGAACTTCGTCGAAGAGCATTTGGCAGGTGATTCCACAGGTGAGGCGCAGCATAGTGGAAGGATCTCTGACCAGCAGTTTTTAGTCTCACATGTGGTACCATTAGCAAGTTACAGTCGGTTGTTCTCAATGTACGTGCAGGCTGATACCCTTGAAGCATATTTGATATATATGATGGCGCTAATCCATTCAGAGCTTTATATGTGAGGATGAGGACTTTAAAGTCAATCCATTGGCGTACCGGTAGCCAGTGGAGGGCTTTAAGGATGGGAGTGATGTGTTCATACTTGTGGGTTTTTGACACCAAGCATGCTGCCGAGTTCTGTACCAGCTGAAGTTTCTTGACAGATGATTCAGGAATACCATACAATATGGAGTTGCAATAGTCTAGATGGGCCGTAACAAAGGCATGTACCAGTCTCTCCAATGCATCAGGCGATAAAATCTGTTGAACAGTTCGAATTGTCCTCAGTTAAAAATAAACCAGCCGTAAAACATGCTTGATATGAACATCCATAGCTGAGTTCTTATCCAGGATTACTCCCAGATTCCTAACAAAATCAGCAGACTTGTGGGATACAGTACCTACTGTGATACAGAGGTTTGGGATTTTGACACAGAGTGGAGCAAATATGATCATTTCAATTTTGCTATCATTCATCTTCAATCTATTCTTTATCATCCATATCCTGATATCATCAACACACGCTTCCAGCTTTTCAACAGCCTTACTGATACTAGATGGATCCTTGTGATCAAAAGCAATGTAAAGCTGTGTATCATCCTCATAGCTATGTAGAGTTACACCATGTCCACAGACGATGTCAGATAGAGGTAAGATATATATGACAAACAACAGAGGCCCCAACACTGAGCCTTGAGGCACACCGAAAAAGAGCTCTGCTAAAACTGACGCCATGTCCATGATAGTGATACATTGGTCCGGCTGTGCAGATACGATTTCAACCACTTCAGGACTATACCCTTAATCCCTAACTGTCGCGCTTATCTATCAAATAAAATCTGATAGTCCACGGTATTAAATGCCACACATAAATCCAGAAGGAGCAAGATAACACCCTGATTATTGTCACTGATGACTTAAAGGAGGGCAGTTTCTGTACTATACATAGATCTATATGCTGACTGGAGTTCTTCATCAAGGTTGTTAGTATTCACATACTACTTCAGCTGGTTTGCCACTACACATTCAACAACCTTTGACACAAATCCAAAATTCAACACTGGTCGATAGTTTTTATAATCATCAGGGATCTAAAAATTATTTCTTGATCAGTGGCTTAACCAGAGGCTTCTTGATAGATTTAGGAAATGAACCAGATGTCAGTGAGATATTTACAATTTGTGTGTTAACTGGGAGCAACTCCTGCTTACAATTCTTCAAGATCCATGTTGGGATAGGATCAAGAGCACATGATGCACCAGACGCTGATGAGAGTATCTTCTCTAGATCCTGAACTGAAACAGGTGTGAACGAAGTTAGACTAGTAATAGCTCTCTCAGTATCATGTTCAGGAAGATCCGGTGGGAGATCACTAGCCTGTTCATCTAGATCCTTCCAGATGTGTTCGATCTTCTGTACAAAGAAATCATTGAAGGATGAAACAAGTTTGTTAGCTGGTTGATCAGGGAGAACAATATTTTTGTGACAAACTTTATTCAGAAATGAAAACAATGATTTCTGATCTGGACATCTATTCACGATTTTCTCATTGTAATATGATAACTTTGCATCCACTATCATCTTGTTTAATCTCTGTCAGGCTTCTTTGTATATATCCTTATGTACAGCCAATCCAGTTCTACGATATAAACATTCACACTTTCGACACCACTTTTTGGCTTCCGTAATAGTTGTGTTGTACCATGGGGTGAGAGGTCTCTCGGTGAAGACCTTCGGGCGAATTGGAGCATGTTTATCCATCAAGTTGGAGAGACATGCATCATACTGTTCCACCAGTTGCTCTAATGCGGATGATGGAGATGCTGTGAGGTCACATTCCAAGATGTCAGTTCATAGCTGGTTTATATCGATAGCACGATATTTACGATATGAGACTTTCTTTTTGGGTCGACCTAGCTTAATGACAGCCAACTTGATGTCCACAATGGCATGATCAGATATCATGTCAGACACAGCTACGTCACCTATTACATCATCATCATCATGAATGATCACAAGGTCTAATGTGTTGCCACATGTTTGAATATTATAAAATAAAACTATAAAAATATTAATACTTCATTAAATATGTCTGCTTATTAATGAATAATATAAAATATAACTATAAGAATATCATCATAATTGTAACAACAAGAACAGCAATGGAAAATTAGCATAATTAGTTAGTAGTGCCTTGAAGAAATTTAAGTATTTAAGCGGATAAGTTTCTTAAGAAACAAATAATTTAATAAAGATATATTTCAGGAATACAGTAAGCCCCTTTTATACTGCCCTCTGTTGCAACACACAATTGGATGTAGTTCTGTAACATAACTGAAAGTAGTAAATTCTTAAATTTTTACTTCACCCAGAATATATTGAATTTGACTAGTTTCTATATTTATAAATATATAAACTAAATATATATATTGTTACTATGAGTGCTATATCTGTTATCACATAGAATTATAATTTTCTTCTTTTGTTTTGTAATAAATTTATGCATTACTTTATATTCATCATTAAACTATTGTGAAAACTATAAGGTGTACAGTGGTTTGTTTTTTGAATTACTGATTTCTTTATTGAATCTTGACAGGTTTTTTTTCTAGTTTACTTTTATTGTTTTTATTTGGTATTGATAGTACAACTTCCATTGATCATAATTAAAGTAAATGTTTTCATAAGCAGCTTTCTATTACTAAGTCATTTTCTTTTAAACTAATCAATGTTAATTTGTTCAATAAATGTTCACATTTTGTTTGAATGAGCATCAACACAACTGACAGATGTTTATCTCATACAGACTTTATCAAAGGTTTTTGCAAAGAAATATTATATTTGTTTCTTGCATCTTTTATCCATATTATTTTTAACTTTTGCAGATATTAATTATTATGCAATTAATAATAAACTGAAGCCCAAAAGTTATATATCAATATTAGATATTTGATGTGGAGTCTGTGTCACCTTTAATTCTATTTGTTTTCTTTATTATTCATTGTAACTATGTTTCAAATATTGTACTTATTATTACAGTATTATCCAGCATTATTTGATGTTAGAAGAAACAGGCTCCCTATCTCCAGAATTTATGGACAGACATAAAGTAAGACACCATAATTTTTCATATTTATTTAGCTATTTTTCTTTTACCACGAGTATTTTTTTAAGTAAAGTTTGTGAATGTATGGCTAATTATATTTTACTGCTCATTTTCTTCCTATTGTTTAGATAAATGTTTCACTAAATGTCTGTGGTTGTTGTTGTTTCACTTAGAAGTATTTATCATTATTTTGTTATATAGAAGATGTACTTGTTCAGCAGTATCTTTGCTTGGCATTTCTCTCTCTCTCTCTCTCTCTCTCTGTATGTGTCTCTGTGTGTGTGTGTGTGTTATCAATAACTATAAAGTAAGATGTTCTATTATCTGTTGAGATGTTTTACCAAGTGTCTTATTCCCATATATATATATATATATATATATATATATATATATCCTTCTGTAAACACTTAATGAACTATCACATGATATGTTGAAGTATTCTTGTGTAATAAATTTGAAATTGCATTATTGTATGGGACATAGACTATAGTGGTAGTAGTTATATTGGTTAAAGTCATAATACAAATATCATTATCATCATCATCACTAGTAATAATAGTAGTTGTCTAATCTCATTACCAACAACAAACCATTAATCTTTATATATATGGGATGGGGCTTTTAATATTTGTTTACCACCATATCCACAATTTAAATTCTATTAAATCATCACCTTGATAGTCTATTCACCAAGAGTGTTTTGTATAAATTTATTTAATATAAGTTTTAATAACCTCTGGAGGCAAATGTGATGTTGCTACATGTTAAATAACAGAAGAGATGTTGTGTGTTTGTGTTTATGTATATGAAGCACGTTTTTATTAGAAGCAAACTAGATATTAGATGTTGTAGTAGCTATGGCTGTACTATGTGATAAAGCTATTCCATTAATGTCTTATAACACATTTTGTTTGTTCTAATCTACTAATCTGAAATTGTGATTTTTTTATGCTATCATCTCAAGTTAGTTAATTACTTGCAGATAATTTGCTTAGTAATATGAAGTCAGTCTACTGTCTTTGGTTGATAAAAAAAAGTAATCTTCTTCACCCATCAGCTGTCACTGGTGAATTAAAAAAAGAAAATTAGTTCAAGATCAGTATCAGTGTTACTTCCTCATTCAAATTCTAATGTTCCTGTTAGTTCTATTTTTGGCTTTAATTAAATACAATATTTGTTCCTTTTAATTTTAAGCAGCAGCAGGTGAAGAATGAGATACAGGTATTAACAAAAATAACTAATCTTATTTAATTTTTAATTAACAGTCTTATTAGTAGTTAATTATTTATGTCTTTTTTTTTACTTTTTTTTACTATGGACTTTTATTAATAACATAACAATTTTGTTCTTGGTATATATATATATATATATATATATGTGTGTGTGTGTGTGTGTGTGTGCCAACAATGTACATACATATACATCCTGGTCATCATCATTGTCATCATAGTTATCATGATCTAATAATAAGTGATAGTAAATAGATCAATTATTGTTGTCTCAACAGTTAGTAGTCTAGATGGAGTATTTATGTTCTATTTGTGCATTTTGTATTATTAGTCACATGTTTCTAGTGGATCATATGTGTTTAATTATTGCACCATGTTTTGTAGATTTTTTTTAGCGTGTTGTCTATAAGTGCCAGCTAATATTTTGTAATACAAAGTTAGTTTCTTCTCTTTCATGCTTCACCAAAAGCAATTAATAGTTTTAAACAATTTATTGTCCGTGGAACAAAGTCCCATTAGTCTATAGTTAATGTATATTGCCGATGTTTCAGTAACATTCTGTGTACTAGTCATATCCCATACATGTGCAATTTCTTGATATTCAGGATTGAATATCTTCTCACATTGTTGTGTTACATTTATTAGTTTTGTACTTTAGGCTATACATGTACATAGGATAATGTGTATTAGCTGATGTACAATCTTGACATTTCTATGTATTTTTGAAACTATTTTCTGCTTCATCTGCTTTTAATTAACCTGTCACAGCTCACTCAGGAGCATGGATACCATATTAGGATTCACTGTAGATATCTGGATGTGCACTTTGTTTACTATTTTTGTTGTTTTACAAATGGATGGAGAGAGACTGAGAGCAATGCACGTACAGTGGAGTGTTATATTTATTTCTTTTATTAGATTTTGTTAATTGTTTTACATCATTTCTGTCTACAATCCAAGTCACATTTAATAAATACACTTAACACACGGTTTAACTGGCGGAATTTACTAACTAACATGAACTTGGCATGTGTGTGTGTATATGTGTGTGTGTGTGTGTGTGTGTGTGTGTGTGCTTTGCAAATAACAGATTACTGTTTGAGAAAGGTATTGTGTAATAATTATGTCAACCACAACTATCTATTAATATATGTTTTATGTCTGTATTTAACATAGTTATTTTTATAACTAATGAAGTTTCCTCTCAGCATATGGTGTGTGTGTGTGTGTATATGTGCGTGTGTGCGTGCGTGTGTGGCAAGCAGCAATTAAATCTGAAGTTTATCTTCTTTTTGCATAAACTGTATGTACTGTATCATTTTAGGCCCAGCTAGCTAAAAAGGGTGGCATCATGGCTTCATTATATAACTCTCAATCACAAGATGGTACACTGTCTCTAGAACTGTCTCTTGAGATCAGTAATAAACTACAAGCTGTTCTAGAGGACACAATCCTAAAAAACATCACTTATAAGGTATGTATATCACTGGTCTGGTACCAGTAGGTAAGTTGGTGTGGGGACATTATCAATATAGTCATCAAAATAAATATGTTATTTTGTTATTTCTCATACAAATGTAATAAATTGAAAAACACAGACAAACTAGCACATGTATAACAAGTCACAACTGTAAGCAATGTATTCTAAGACTAGCTTGTATATATAGATATTGTGCCCATTACTTGCCAGAATGTGGGGAACTATTTTGATGCTGGTGACTGTCCTGGCAGAATGTTAAAGAATGTATTAAATATCCCTCACACATGTTGTTGGTGCATTGTTCATGGTACAGGATAGTTTTGTCAACATTCCATGTATCTGATGCAAACAGAGGGGAGTACAATAGAAACTAAGATTTCTATCTTCTAGATTTAGTACAAGATGGAAGATGCCACTAAGTTATCTATTTCAAAGTAGGAAGCCAGATCCTTGAGACCAGGGTGTGTGTGTGTGTGTGTGTGTGTGTGTGTGTGTGTGGTGTCCTTCGGGTGTTTAGTGCCTTCTGGCACATTACCTGAGGGTAGAAATGTAAGGTCATTCAACTGGCTACAGTACATAAAGAACACCTCTTCACCATTGTTAGGTGTTGAGGCTGTGCTGATTAAGCGACAGCCTGGGGATTCTCCCCGAACAACAAAACATCCTTTTTTTGGTTCTAAGTTCTTCTTAAGCTTTCATACAAAATTCAGATTTGATAAAAACATAAAAAATACTGTTACTTTCTTTTTAGTTTCTTTCCCTTTAATTAATTATCTTTTTAATTAATTAATTTCTATTTACAGTTTTTCTTTCCTATATTCAGTCTCCTACTTATAAAAGGGTACTCATTAACCCATAAATACAGTGGAATCATGCAGTAATGTGGTTGAAGGGAACAACTGAAATACTTCAGTACAGGCATAGTTCATTATAAGAGAGCTTCTGAGTTTATTTTAATTGATAATTACCACTGAGTATTCCTTGAATTGCTCAGATAAGTATTACATAAACTGATAAAACTCACTCATGTCAGTTGACAATTAGTAATCAAGGCACTTACTTGTATGCTGGTAATTAGCCCATTGAATATTCCATAAACTACTCGGACCACTTTAAGCTGACTTTGAGACATTGAAATAACTTTGTAATATGCTAGTCTTGATACAATGGGATTAAATGGGGATCCAACAGGGCCTTGGCATTATTTTACTATAAGTTCCCACTTTGTTGTAATTTGTGTTCAAGAAAATAACCTTATTACATAATATAAAATAATGTCTTCTAATAATGCTCATTTGAATCGTTTTTCATTTTGAGACTTTTCTCACAATGTGACGTAATATTTCTAGCCATTGACCAATTAATTCAGGTATTAATATTTAATCTTACTACAATGGTCAATGATTTTATTCTCACGGATGGTTTACCACATTAACAAATGTTACCTTCTTATTGATCAACGTATCACCATGGAAAATTAAATAACATTTAAAACCTTCTATGGAGAGAACAATAATCTAGACCTTTCCCTGATGATTGTTCTAAACATGTATAAAAGCCAGAAACCTTCTAGTTAAATCAGTACTAGAATAAATGTCTTGTTAGTATCCTTGTCTAGGCACCATACAAGACATAGGACACATTTATAGAATGAAAAACTGAAGAATAATTCCAGATTTAACAAACACTAATTTTTCAAATGACTACAAGTGTCATACAGGTACTTGTAAAATAACAGAGTATCACTCAGACATAATATTATATAAATATGGTAATTAAAGTGCTTAAAGATGAGAGAAGCAGAATTTAATGAGGTATAAAATACTGGGATGGTGAGTAAAGAGTAAATGAGAAAGATTATAAACACACACAAGGCAATTTTTGTGTCTACCATATTTCATTAAAAGCTTTCTTGTTGCAGGATAATTTGATGACTTTAGGGGAAGAGATTTCTCGTCTGTCTCAGGAGAACCGCCGCCTTCAATTGCAGGCCTTGAAACAACCAGCATCTTGACATGTAGAGATTTTACTGATTCTGACACTGTTCTGACACTGTTAATGTCGTAGGAACTTCTTGTTGTCATGTCATCAAGTAATGTAAAGAACATCATACAGAAAAGAAACAGTTTCTTGACATAATGACACTATATGCCATAGATGGTGTAAGTTTGCTCTAAAATCTGTTATTACAGTATCTCATGAATATAAGATAATTATATTCATATATCCATGCTAACATATACATGTGTGCGTCTGTGTGTGTGTGATCATCAGTATATCATCTTTATGTGATGGACAGCATAAATGAGTGAGTTGATTATGCAAAATGTATATACAAACTTAATGTATCAGATAATTAATTTGCTATTTTTGACAACTCTGATGATTGATCCCTGGAATTGAAACTGCTGAATTGGATTATATGGTTACTGATTCTGGAAAACTTGCAAATATTTCTTTGAACAAATGAGTTTATATTCGTTGAGATATAATTCTGCAATTAATCTTATGTCTAGTCAATTTAAACAGGGAGGCAAAGTGTGTTATCTCTGAATGGAACCTGTACGATGTTTTAAATAACATATTGTGTATATTAAAGTATAATGTTCTTATTATTACCAAAAAAGACCATTTATTTAAAGGATAAATTGCAATGCTACGATGTGTATATGGTTAAGAAACGTGTATATCACCCATACATATGTACAGGCACATGCATACACATACATTTTAAAATAGGTCTGTCACTTGAACTGACTGTGTTGTCAGTACAACATCGTTATATATAAGCAATAAATGTGATGCTCGACTACATTCCATTTGAATTTCTTTAATTTGAATTTCTTTGATAGTTCCTTCTTTATATGTTGTATTACTTATTTGTTTTTGTTAAATAATAACTGAATTGTAAATGTACAAGTTGGTTGTTTACTCATCTTCTTTTGTCTGTGTATTTATTATAATAGACTATCTTTGTGTATCTTATTGTAAATCTCTTATACTTTATTTCTCTTCCTTTAATTATGTTTACTGATTATTTCCATTTTCTCTTTAGTTATACACCGCAGCACATTGTGACATCTTAACATTCAAGTTTTTAAATAGTATGATGCAATTATATGGTTTCATAAACATGTGCATTTATATTTTTTTTATGTTCAGGATGTGTTATAATTCTGTGGAAACTGAACATAGTTTTAATACAGCATTTTATCCCACCTGTTGACATTGAATTATACTGAAGATGAACCTATTTCACTAGTTCTAATAATTGTCAATTGAATTTTTGAAATTTGTTTGTTCAGCTATTAAATGTTAACTGTTCAGCCATGAAAATGTCACATGGGAAATGAAATCTTGATACACATTTCTGATTTATATGTTTTGAGATATGTGTGTGTGTGCATGTGTGTGTGTAGATATTGAGGTATATATTAAGTTACGGTAATAATTTAATGGATCACTTAATTATGTATGATTGTGCTATAAATAAACAGTTCTGAAGTGATATGTTTGTGATTTTGCCTTTATTTCCTTAAACATTTCATCTACTAACCACTTTAGGTGTTAGTTTCTCCACTTCCAATATCATTGATTTCTAAACACATTACACGGTGCTTCCACATTGGTGTATCTGAACAAAATAGTAAATACCCTCTCTGGACATAAAGCATCCAATGACTAATCCAGAAGAAGTTTTGATTCATCCTTCATTTTCCTGAAAAATCAAATCAAAATGGGTCAGATCTAAGTACTAGTTTTCTGTTCATAAAAATCCTGTAATCAATGTGATATGATCCATATCTCATTTTGACTCAAACATCATTTATGGCCTAGTATGGGATGTAGAGATGGCAATTACTATGATTTCAAGCCATCCACAACAATTCAAGTGAGAAGACTTAGTGGATTTATCAAGATTGGTGGAAACTTTCTTCAAACCATCTTTACCAGCCAATGACCTACCGTATATACTCGCGTATAAGTCGATTTTTTTATAGTGAAAAGGGAGCTCCCAGAAGCACCTCGACTTATACGCCCGACATAGTTCCTACCAGCTGAAGGGAAAAAAATTCGGCCATCCTGGACCCACAACACTACAGGATTCAACCCAATAATAGCCAGAGTCAGAATAAAAGCGTCACATCGCTGCCTAATAAATCATTATTCAATAACTAACAATTAATTTTCACCAAACTGTTATTTGGATATCACAAACATGCCGGTCTTTATATAATAATAGTTGATAGTCATGCGTTGTTACCTACCAGTACTTCCATATGTGCTGTGAAACAATGAATTAATAACACTTGCAATCAGGTGTATTTGTGTGAGCCAGAGTTGGGACAAAATCTCTGCCTACTAGTCTTATCCAATAAATAAGATTACGTTTCACCAAACTGTTATTTGGATCTCACAAACATGCCAGTCTTTGTGTAATAATAGTTGATAGTCACGCGCCATTAACTACCAGAACCTCCAGATGATTAGTAATACTATAGAAATCACTGTTCACATTGTGTGTTTGGTGTGACAAGTTTGTTTATTAGTTATAACATTGTTTGTTTTGTTTTTCCGGTGAGAATCCCCAGGTTGTCGCTTATTCAGCGCAGCCTAGTTATGACATCAAAGCGAAATCCGTGTATATATATATATATATATATATATTATTTCGCTACCGGTGAAGAAATTGATACTGATATATTTACGACGCACTTGACTTGCTGACACCATGAGTTTGAAACAAAAGCGACAGACCTTTTGCTGTTAGTGAAAAACTAGTGAGAGACTGGAGAAAGCAGAAGAAATATTTATTTGAAATGCCGAGGACGAAAAGGGTGAAACGTTTCTGAGTTAGTCCGTACATCAAACAAAGACTCTTTATAACAAGACGTGTTACTTCGCGTTTTAACATGGGACGCCATTTTGAATTAATGGAGCGCCAGGGCCCTAGCGACCGGAGGTAGATTGTGACGGACAGCTCCCTTCGTTAACATGGCGCCTAATGACACTGGTTCATTCTGCGCCACTTTCGGCTGCAGTAACAGAAAAAGTATGCACAAATAAAGACATCTCCGAAAGGAAATGAAAGCTAGTGTAAAAATTTGATATGATCTGACTTTTTTTAAATAAGGATATTTAAAAAATAAGCATAACAATTTGAAGTAGACACACCCCTACTTGACATGACCCAAGCAGTAGGCCCAAGCAGGATCTATCTAGATCTATATTTGTTTCAGACAAAATCTGATTAAATTTTATTGAACAATATCAACCTATTAATCACAAAATGGGTATGTAATATATACATAAGCTTACAGTTACATGTACTGGAGCCACTGAAGATGTTATGGGCGGGAGATATATTTTACTTTATTATTGTTAATAATAAAATTGGACTTCTAAAATTACATTACTATAATCAGATAATTTTTCCCTAATTACAATAATTACAAGTAGCTGAGTATTTACATGATCACCTGCATCCATATTTATTTTTAAACGTAAGCAATTGGTACTTATTGATATATATGGACTTCTATTTATAATTTAAATGTTATGAAATTAATTATTAAATACCTCAACTAGTGGTAGAAACATTCATTTTGTTATTTTTTCTATTGACAGAAGTAAAAGATGGGTTATTAAGTGTTGTCGCTCAGATATATGATGAGGAAAGATTTAAATTACTTGAATACTAATTGTAGAATGTATGATATGCATTTCACTGAAACAGAATTCATGAACCAGACAACTTATCTAGAATGCTATTCCAACTATATTTTTGATGTACCAAATCCACTGCATGCATCCACTGAAATCAAAGAGGAAGGTATTAACAGATAGGAGACCTATACAGGAGACAGGGCCAGCTGTGATGGTAATTAATATTTATAAATATTAATGGTGAAAATTGGTATTATAAAATTAATTAAATAAGAAACAAGCCATCAAACCCATGAAATTTGGTCAGCCCATTTCATATCTTAATACAAAAAAAGGATTACCAGCACCTGAATTAGTACTTGAATGTGCAGCTCATGTGGTTTAATTGGTATACTTCTCTTCATACCTTAAATGCATATCAAATTAAATCCTTTAACCAACTTTACACATTGTGTATGCAATTTGTCCAAATCAATATTTGACAAGGTATCGTTCTGTTTCAGTCCTTGAAGTTCTATGATGATGAGATACCATGTAAACAGGCCAATCTCTTGGTTACAGATTTACTGGTGTTATCTTACAGTAGTCAATGCATGTGTCTATTACATCTCTGGGTATATTCTGTCTAACTTTAAATAGTTCACTGATCTGGACTAAATGTCATATTTTTGTAGGATTGGTTGTTTAGAGCTGGAAGCAATTTGGGTTATTCTGTCCATTTAATAACAAATGACTGATTGTAACTGTAGATGAACCCGTGACACAAGAGATTTGATGCTGCTTATTGTATGAAAGTACTAATTTCTCCATCTCTAACATGTTAACGCAAACATAAATATTGTTAATATTCCATGTATATTCTTTGTTCTCAGCTGGGCACGCCCATATTGCATGGTCTATATTATTGAGGTGTAGACTTTAAATGAACTTATAATTTTTTTAGGTAATATATGATAAACGGACATGATGAATATATGGTGAATTGTGTTACGGTTGCGTTATAATAGCTGTATATATCATTATATGTCTATATCCAAATAAATAAATATTTATGGACAATGATAAACTGACATGATGAAAGTATGTTTGTATGCATTTACCTCATATATACCTAACTGTTTTCATTTAAAAAACTACGCCTTCCACACACAAAGCTGTGAAATAACCTAAACCACGTTCAACTAGCTGTCAAGTGATCGCAAACTGTAGGCTATGAATTAACCAAGTGACTGGGCTATAAAATCACTTAATTATTTATTTACAGTTTCAGAGCTTCGTTTCCTTCGATATCATGTGAGCACAATTAAAGTGTTAATTAATAAAAGAGTATGTGATAATGTAACATATAGTACTAGTATTGGCAATTCATTTCAACCATTGCACACATGTACACGATCACATGTGGACAACCAGAGAGCTTTTGTTTATCTGAGAAATACCTCCGGTCGCTGGAGGCGCCACTGGTTCAAAATTCAACATGGCGCGGCAAGAGTAACGCCTCTCTATATTTAAGCTCTCTGTATCAAATTAGAGACGGGGTTAGTGAGTTCCGGTGGCCTAGTGGTTAAGCACCCGGCACTTGGTGCCAACGGTCGCAGGTTCGAACCCCGTAAGAAGTCGAAACTTTTCCAGGGATTAATTTCTCGGCTCACTACGTCGTGAGTGGCTGACCACGTTAAATGGCGCTGTCGTCTCCATTGAATTATTTATAATAAAGGGGACGTTAAAAAAACCCTGAGAACGTAAAACACTCTGGCAGTGACCACCCTCAGGGTATTTCGGCTCCATCTTTCCGTACTGTTCCCCTGTGAGTGGTGGGGGAGGACGGAGGTTTCTCAACCACTCCAACATAGAGGCTATGCTGATTAAGCGACAGCCTGGGGATTCTCCCCGAACAACAAAACCTAAAACCTAGATTTGAGACGGCTTTGAATGATTGGGTACTGGAGTATCGCCACAATGGATATATCGTCACCAGAATGATTAAACCAATACCGTAAAATGTCTAAAAAACCTAGTTTTGGTGTATAACACGCAGGAGAAATGAGGATAATCTGCAGCTATACACCTATTTCTAATCTATCTTTCATATCTTAAGTATTAGAAATAGTCGTATCCAATCGTTTGAATGTTTACTAAAAGTATCATCACTTGTCTAATGTTTTCAGTCTGCTTACAAACAGTTTCACTCTACAGAAACCGCTCACAACAATATATCACTAAAGATGGACACAGGAAATATGACAGCACTAACATTTAGATTTATCTTCAGGTTTTGACACGATTGATTATTCTGTTCTTCTAGCACTCACTTGGATCCATTCATTCTTAAAAAATAGGTCTTGATCATTCAAAATAAGAAACTGTTTTTGAGAGGCAGTCCCCATGTTTTGCGACGTTTCCCCGGGCTATGTTCTTGGATTGTTGCTGTTAACTTTGTATGCTATACCACTAAGCTCTTATTCACAGCCACAAATTAGACCATCATTTATACGCAGATGACACCCAAGTATGCATATCTTTGTTTACAGCAAACACAGATCTTTCTCTTACACAGCTAGATAGTTAGACTCAACGCACACAAAACATATTTCCTTATTATAGGTGCATCCAGACAACGCAGCAAATTTATTCGTTTCTTCCCTATGCCCATCCTTAATCATAGCATCACATCATCACACACTGTACGTAATTTTGTTGTTACATTCGATAGCGACTTTTAATTTTATAAAAAAATTGTTGCTGCTCCTTCTACTATATTCGTGATCTTTTGTAAAAACCTATAAAGGCCATGGTGAGACAATACTTCACATCACATACAGGAATAATATCATTAATAATATTAGGCAAGTCTCTGGACCTATTATATGGACTTCCTTGCCAAGACAAGGAAACTAAAACAGTCATGTTACACAATCAGTTGGCTTTATTTAAGTTATGGCCAGAAAATCAGTATTAAGATTGAAAACCAACCTGGTAACAAATGTTCAAATTAACTTAATAGCCCAAAACAATAAATAGCTATAGCATAGTTGTCATAGAAAAAGGATACAAATATGAAATGCTATCCAGGACTGTACAATATTACTGATAAAAGTTTTTAAAAAAACACTTAGCTTGACAATATGTTAAGTAGCCCCAAAATTATATTGATCTGCTTCATTATGTTGTTACTATTCCTTAATAAGTGCAGGATAGGAAATATTAAGACAAATCTGTAATTACAAATAACAATACTCAACATAAAGAAGAGATGCTACCATTAATACCTTTATTTTGTGATATATTTAAGAAATATATATTCAACCAGCAAATATCTCCAACAAAATTAAGCAAGTGATTTTACCCCACAAAGACCTTCTATTAACAAAACAATTAATTGGATCTGTTACATGTGTATTTTAGGTAACAAAACATACTTTTACACACACACACACACACACACACACACATATATATATATATATATATAAGCTATATTCATAACATATAACATTGATGATAAGTCTATTAATAAATATTTATATATTAAATATATACAATGATGGTATCAAGATTTTTCTTTCAAAATATGAGATAACAGTTTGTACTAATTAATTAATGAAATGGAAAACAACCTAGTCATGTTTGTCTGTAACTCTAATTAAGATAATGTAAAATAAGCTTAGTCAATTTTATATCCCTATTCTAAATCTTCTTCTTGTGTCTCTCTTGGAGATGTGTGGTATTTGCTGATAGATTTTGTGGTTAAAATTAGGTGGAAATTCGTCAAACCCACCATGCATGACATTGATCATCACATGACTCATCAGGTTTGACTATCACAGGTATGATGATAATGAGGGGGGGGGGGGAGCTAGTCATCATCTCAAATAAACATACCCACTCAGAGTAAAGAATATGACATATGACCCTCTGGTAACAGTTTATTATTGGACTTCTAAAAGATAATAATAGTAGTAGTAGTAGTACTCTATATAGCGCCTTATTCAACTTTAATTGCTCTAAGGCGCTTTACATTGAAAACTTAATTAAAACATATTCTAAGCTCATATAGCACAAATAGATTTCATACATAATAAACTGGTTTAAATATTATAAATACACTAATTTAAATAAGTGTGTTTTAAGAACCATACAAAATATGTCTTTACTTGTTGCGAGTTTAATGTGATTTGGAAACGTATTCCACAGCATGGAAGCAGATGAGGAGAGCTGGAAAAATCCAATATGAAGGCAGCCAAGTTGTCATCATCCGTTGGGCAACATACAGTCCAGGGGTGTTCCACGTGTAGATCGTCAAGTGTGGAGATAATCTCTGGAATCCATCTACTTACTAAACAAGGCTAGGGAACTGGAGCAGAAAATGGTTCCATATGTCCGGGTTAGTGTTGCACAGGTTCCAGGTGATGTCATGGCTGTGAGGTGAGAAACTGGTGATGGTTGTTTGAAGGGATACTTCCCAACTAGTAATTTTACTTTTTTTTACAAAAGTCACGATGGAGATATCTGAATGATGACTGGAGTTTTTTTTAGCTTCAATTCGTATAGGGTGGGTCCAGAAATCAGAGATGGCCGTTTTCACTAGACTTAATTAGCCATCTAAACTAGTCTGGATTATGTCAAAGTGAAAAGTGTCTTTGGTCAGTAATGTTTTGTTGAGATAATCCTTATACTAGGTAGTAGAGCAACTGAAAGAACAGCTGCTTTGGACATGCCACATCCACATAAGAGGTGCTGGATTTGTCTCGGGGTAATTTACTAGTTCATTTACAAAATTATGTCGCTGGCTTTCCGGGCGACAATATCGGCCCATGATCTTTAGGTGTTCAGATTGACTACGTGTATCCCCTTTTTGTAACAACACGTAACTGTTTATTCATCCATGGTGGGCAGCTTTGATCTAGGGCAATTACTAGTCAGCTGGAATATGGAGCATGTATCCTCCATTTTCAAGAGCAAATACAGATACCAAGCCCACCAAATATAGGTCAATAAGCCTAACATCAGTCATCTGTAAGACTCTAAAGTCGGTTTTCAGAGACCCTATCATGTATCATATGGTTGAAAACCATGCAGCTCCATTCGAAATGCCAAACTGGTTTCATCAACTGTTGCCAGTCCTGGTCAAATGGACAGAACCCTTAGATAGAGGGAACAAAATGGATGTTTTGTACGTATGTTGATTTTTCAAAAGCATTTGACTGAACATGTCCTGGGTGCAATCTCTCAATGGAGTGTGTTGGGGCCATTGGTTCATAAATAACATGACTAAAGTTGTCCTCTTAAGTATACAGATATTTGTTGACAACACAAAGATATCCCAAACATTGAATAACCCAGACTAAGCTAAATTAATTGGCCATTACAATATGATTTAAAGACCCTCTGGAAGACTGGTTCAGCCGTTTGCGAGTCGTTTCGTCTTTATTACCAGTTCATCGCCAATAAAAAGGTTGTTTCGTCTCCAACTAGAAGTCGTTTCATCGTCAACCAAAAGTCGTAGCAGCGATAATTAATATATATATATATATATATATATGTAACCATCAATGGACAGAAATTGGACAATAACGCACAACTGAATAAAATAGTTTAATAGAGGAAGCACAGGTAAATATTGCACAGACTGGTCATAGACCGCATATAATGAATTGACACAAATAAGAAAAACGTATATTAAGCTAAATGAAATAATTTAAAAGAAAAAGCATAAGGACAAATCAACAGCATATATATTCACAAGTATTCAGTTATTCACAGATACAGAAGATCCATTCATATGTGCACACCGTTTCAACAACTCTTTAACCGACAGATATCTCCTACTATCAACTCGGATCATGATTTAGTGATAATTTCCTGTGATTTGTTGAATTCGGGGCTCCAATATCGCAAGGCCACACTATTGGAAATGAATTGTACTTGGGTAATGACGTTGATGGCCTTTGTATGTAGTACTTGGATGAATTTATACAGATTTAGAAACTGTTGGCTCGTGGTGCCACTGTTCAGCCTCTTATGCCATCCTTTGACATCGATGTTGGTCCGAATTTGCTGCTCAAAAATGGACTATGAAAAGACTGACTGTTGGTCATCCACTGTCGTTTGTAGTATGTCAGCAGTTGACTGAGTGGCTCTGGTGGATCAGTAGCCTCATTTATTTCAAATAGGGACAGAATGTAGGCTGCTGGGAGAAACGTACGTTTCCGTATGCCAAGTTCTTGAATCTTGCGCCACACAGCTTGCGTAAAATGAAAAACACAACCCCTCAGTTGCACGTCTGGTAATACCTGGTACAGTGCCTGCCAGGTTGCATCCTCAACATCCGCCGTGATACTCTCTACAGCCGGTACAGTGGGCAGTTGGTAGAACATTGTCCTGAAGACAGCGCCATAGTCAGCCTTTGCCTTCCCAGACATCACAACGAACATAAGATGGACATATTTTCTCCCGAACTCACAAAAGTATGAATCGAAAATAATTGGGTGATTTTTGCAGTTGTATGTTTTGATAAATTATGAAAAAGTAATTGAAACACAAATTAACAGTTGGTGAAAATTAGTTTGAATGTCATTACATATATATATATATATATATATTATATATATATATATACTTTATTACCATGTAATATGTATTAACATTATAATATAATGTAAATTAAAAAACAAATATGTGTCTATATATATTCCAGGATAATTACTGATGGCGACAAAAACAACTACAAGAGCTTTCAGTTGGCGATGAAACGACTTCTAGTTGGCGATGAAACGACTTCTCATAGGCAACGAAACGAGCTTTTCTTTTGGCGTCGACTCTGATGAGTACCTGATGAGTTATGTCAAAGATGACGATGATGATGACGATGCTAATTATAACGATTCTCCCATGAAACTCCATCGAAATTATGAATATTATGATATTGATAACATGGCTAGATTCGTTGTGTCTCGCCGAGGCTATCAAATTATAGCGATTCATGAAAATATACGGAGTTTGCCTAGTAAATATGATTAACTCAGATCTCTCGTATCAAACATGAGAGATAGTGATATGCCAATACATTATATCAAGTTGTGCGAAACCTTTTTGACATAATTGAATTGCCACATGAACCAACTTCCAGGATATCAATTTATCTGTAACATTAGGAATAGTGGCGGGGGGGGGGATGTTGTTATGTACATTTGTGATAATTTTCAATTGTCTATACGTACTGATCTCACAGTAAATCAAATCCTCGAATTTGGAGACAATATTTGCTGAAATTACTCATGGCGTGCACAAACTTGTCATAGGAGAGGTGTATAGAACTCCCAATACTAATGAACAACTCTCAATCAATAGATATGAAACCATTCTGCGCAAATTGTCAACCTTCAACGGGGATGTTATGATAGGAACCGATCAAAACTTCAATTACCAGGACATTGAGCGTTGATCTGTTGAATCTGTTCATAACAAATGGTTTCATTCCCACCATTATCAAAGCCACCAGAATTTGTCATTCTACATCGACTCTTATTGATAATATAAACACGATATTTAACCCAAATGACAATATATCATCTGGTATTTTGACTGTAAATATATTAGACCACCTGCTTGTTTTTGTGCCCCTGGGTAAGCCTACACAAACCAAACAAATTCCTAAAGTAATAACCTATAGACCAATAGATGAAACTAAAATATAGAATATGGCAAACTACTTAGATAATCATAACTGGGCCTCTGTTGATGTTGAGAACGTTGATGATACAAATGATTAATTCACAAACACTAATAATTATGTCATGGATCGGTTTGCCGTGAATAAAACTCTGAGAATCCGATATAAAAATATTATTAGAGAACACTGGATGACCCCGGCCCTACTAAAATCATCAATGACTAGAGAGAAAATGTTTAGAAAAAGTCTATGTAAACCCAAAAATAGCAAAGCATATATTAATTTCATTAAATATCGAAATTAATATAACAAATTAAAAAGCTTCATAAACAAAATTACTATGCCACTGAATTAATTAGGTTTAAAAATGACTCGAAAAGAACGTGGAAGATACTGAAGGAAATAATTGGGAAACAAAACGATAAGAGCAATATCTCGGAAGTGTTTAGAAGTGGAAATGACGTCTAAAAGGATCCTAAAACTATTTCGAATATGTCCTGTAGATATTTCTCCGAAATTGGATCAACATTTGCCGAACGCTTCCTGCTCCTGAAAAATCGTATGATCATTACATGAAACATCCTATTAGTAACCAATCATTCTTTATGTCACTAACAGATCCCATTGAAATAACCCGCATCTAATGTCTCTTAAATCCAAGAATAGCTCTGGTCATGATGGCATAAGTTCGAAACCCCTGAAAACTCTGAATCAATCCATATGTATTCCTATATGTACAATAATAAACAAATCATTACAAACAGGTGACGTACCCAGGAGCATGAAGATTGCGAAGTTGATACCAATACACAAATCTAAAGACAAAACCGATTTTGGAAATTACAGGCCAATTTCCTTATTACCTTCATTATCAAAATTACTAGAAAAATAGTTCATGAAATGCTCTACAGTTTTTTATGCAAACAAGCTACACTGTATGAAAACCAGTATGGATGCCGATCGAAGCACAGCACCATTGGCAGTGTTCCTGGACCTTTCCAAGGCTTTCGACACTATAGATCATCAAAATCTTTTGAGTAAACTTGACCATTTTGGTGTACAAGGTATTGCCCTGGACTGGTTCAGAAATTACCTGTACAATAAATAGATCACAGTTTGTGTCATACTGTGGCGCTCAGTCCAGATGGCATGACGTTACCTGTGGTGTTCCACAAGGTTCCGTATTGGGACCACTCTTGTTCATCATCTATACAAACGATTTACCAAACTCGTTGTCTTACTCACAGTGCATATTATTTACCGATGATACGACAATATATCACACCAATAAAAAAGAAACTAACTTATGTACTGATATTGAAAATGATCTGAATGTTCTGGCCCAGTGGTTCTATGCGAACAAATTATCATTGAACGTACAACAAATGAAACTTATTGTTTTTCGTCCGAAACATAGTGGAACAGACGAAGACGTACGTATTTCCACGAAGATGTGTGCCCATCACATCACTAGTGTCACTAGTGTAAAGTTTCTTGGTATATATATATATATATATATATATATAGATGATGGACTGGAGTGGATGGAACATATCAATCATGTAGTGAAAAGAATATCCAGTGGTTCTTATGCCATACATTTTGCCAGGAGATTTCGGTCAACAGATAATCTTAGATTACTTTACCATAGCCTTGTCCATTCACATTTATCCTACGGCACCATACTATGGGGAGCTGCATATCAATATAAGTTATATAGGCTAGAAATAATTAAAAAACGATGCATACGAAATGTTTGCAATGCTTCATAGAATGAACACACAAGTCCATTGTTCAGGAAATTAGCAATACCTAAATTAGAAAATATTTATAAATTACAATTGTGCAAACTGATGTATTTCTGCTTACATGATAAACTATCAACCACACTGTCCACAATGTTCTCTACACGAGCATAATACTCCATAACGATTAGGCTCACGCGTGCAAAAAAGGCTGACGAGTAAAATCGCAAAAACATTTATTTACCAAGGGTCCAAATTGTGGTCAAATTTGCCTTCTAAACTGATAATACAGAATTCGATCAAATCATTTACAAATTGCCTGGAAAAAAAACATAACCTAATACTAGAATAATTAATATCGCCATTTTGTTCATCGTCTACATTATATCACATGCCAGTTTAGCGGCGTCGGTATTTTGACTTGTAAACAATGGGTTTCAAATATTGTAAAATTATACTTATTATTACATATATTTATATTTTATAATCTACGGAACAAAGACGTGTATGTATTTTTCTTTTTACTGTAGGCACATAGGTCTCGCCATTAAAACAGATCAAACGATTTTCGGTGTAGACCCCAAACTGCACATATGCGTTTAACATTTATCCCTTATTAAATATTGTATTATTGTACAGTGTGAAATAAATATTGATTGATTGATTGATCGATTGATTGATTGACGAACTGCATGGTATTGGCTACGTAACGACTAGCTGTAATTGCTGTTCAGTCTACGGCAACTATATGTTTTTGTAATGTATGCTACTTATAAACAATCATATGGATTTGGGCGAAACGTGACAACTTGTTGCCGCTATGCATTTTGGGATATTTTCAGGAATTTCGTAAATACGTGACGCCGGAAAAAATCATATATCACAGATCACCGCGACCAATCGGACACTACGATTTGTAATTGTTTAATCAATTACCATGGCTGCAGTTGCTCTAATAGGAAATATTGGAGATTTTAATTCTGATAAGGAAGAGTGGAAAAACTATCAGAAGAGATTAGAAATATGGATGAACATCAATAAAATTGAGAACGACTATAAAGTGAACGTTTTCTTAGCATTAATTGATGTGCATTTGAATTGCTCGTGTCATTGGTAACTCCTGATGATGTAGCAGGAAAGTCTTACAATGATCTGACTAAGCTTTTAGAGGATTACTACAAACCTAAGCACAGTGTTGTTGGTGAAAGATACACTTTTGGTTCACGTAACCAGCAAGAAATGAAAGCGTTACACACTTTATTTTGGCTCTAAAGAAGCTCAGTATAAACTATGAGTTTGGTGATTCACTAAAGAACACTCTGAGGGACAGACTTCTTATTGGTGTACGGAGTTCAGCAATAAAGACTAGGTTGTTCTCTTTAGCAACAACAACAGATCTGACTTGGGATAAATCTTGTTCTGAAGCTCAGACAATGGAACTAGCGCACAATGAGACGAAGTCGTGTTAATCTACACCAGTTGTTACACAGAGTGTAAATAGGATAACCAAAAAGTGGAGTGACCAGAGAGCTTAAATATAGAGAGGCGTTACTCTTGTCGCGCCATGTTGAATTTTGAACCAGATAAACAAAAGCTCTCTGGTTGTCCACATGTGATTGTGTACATGTGTGCGATGGCTGAAATGAATTGCCAATACTAGTACTATATGTTACATGATCACATACTATTTTATTAATAAACATTTTAATTGTGCACACATGATATTGAAGGAAACGAAGCTATGAAACTGTAAATAAATAATTAAATGATTTCACAGCCCAGTCACTTGATTAATTCATGGCCTACAATTTGCGATCACTTGACAGCTAGTTGAACGTGGTTTAGGTTATTTCACAGCTTTGTGTGTGGAAGGCGTAATTGTTTTAATGAAAACAGTTAGGTATATATGAGATAAATGCATACAAACATACTTTCATCATGTCAGTTTATCATTGTCCATAAATATTTATTTATTTGGATATAGACATATAATGATATATACAGCTATTATAATGCAACCATAACACAATTCACCATATATTCATCATGTCCGTTTATCATATATTAACTAAAAAATTATAAGTTCATTTAAAGTCTACACCTCAATAATATAGACCATGCAATATGGGCCTGCCCAGCTGAGAACAAAGAATATACATCGAATATTAACAATGTGTATGTTTGCGTTAACATGTTAGAGATAGAGAAATTAGTACTTTCATACAATAAGCAGCATCAAATCTCTTGTGTCACGGGTTCATCTACAGTTACAATCAGTCATTTGTTATTAAATGGACAGAATAACCCAAATTGCTTCCAGCTCTAAACAACCAATCCTACAAAAATATGACATTTAGTCCAGATCAGATTTAAAGTTAGGCGGAATATACCCAGAGATGTAATAGACACATGCATTGACTACTGTAAGATAACACCAGTAAATCTGTAACCAAGAGATTGGCCTGTTTACATGGTATCTCATCATCATAGAACTTCAAGGACTGAAACAGAACAATACCTTGTAAAATAATGACTTGAACCAAGTGCATACACAATGTGTAAACACGTTTTCCCCTTTTTTCAAGTCGGTTATTTGATTTGATATGCATTTAAGTTATGAAGAGAAGTATACCAATTAAAGCACATGAGCTGAACATTCAAGTACTAATTCAGGTGCTGGTAATCCTTTTTTGTATTAAGATATGAAATGGGCTGACAAAATTTCATGGGTTTGATGCCTTGTTTCTTATTTAATTAATTTTATAATACCAATTTTCACCATTAATATTTATAAATATTAATTACCATCACAGCTGGCCCTGTCTCCTGTATAGGTCTCCTATCTGTTAATACCTCCCTCTTTGATTTCAGTGGATGCATGCAGTGGATTTGGTACATCAAAAATAGTTGGAATAGCATTCTAGATAAATTGTCTGGTTCATGAATTCCGTTTCAGTGAAATGCATATCATACATTCTACAATTAGTATTCAAGTAATTTAAATCTTTCCTCATCATATATCTGAACGACAACAATTAATAACCCATCTTTTACTTCTGTCAATGGAAAAAATAACAAAATGAATGTTTCTACCACTAGTTGAGGTATTTAATAATTAATTTCATAACATTTAAATTATAAATAGAAGTCCATATATATCAATAAGTACCAATTGCTTACGTTTAAAAATAAATATGGATGCAGGTGATCATGTAAATACTCAGCTACTTACAATTATTGAATTAGGGGAAAATTATCTGATTATAGTAATGTAATTTTAGAAGTCCAATTTTATTATTAACAATAATAAAGTAAAATATACCTCCCGCCCATAACATCTTCAGTGGCTCCAGTACATGTAACTGTAAGCTTATGTATATATTACATACCCATTTTGTGATTAATAGGTTGATATTGTTCAATACAATTTAATCAGATTTTGTCTGAAACAAATATAGATCTAGATAGATCCCGCTTGGGCCTACTGCTTGGGTCATGTCAAGTAGGGGTGTGTCTACTTCAAATTGTTATGCTTATTTTTTAAATATCCTTTATTTAATAAAAAGCCAGATCATATCAAATTTTTACACTAGTTTTCATTTCCTTTTGGGAATGTCTTTATTTGTGCATACTTTTTCTGTTACTGCAGCCGAAAGTGGCGCAGAATGAACCAGTGCAATTAGGCGCCATGTTAACGAAGGGAGCTGTCCGTCACAATCTACCTCCGGTCGCTAGGGCCCTGGCGCTCCATGAATTCAAAATGGCGTCCCATGTTAAAACGCGAAGTAACACGTCTTGTTATATATAGTCTTTGGAGTGACACACCGAAATCAAAGCAAAATAAATGGACTGACTCACAGAAGTCAAGACAAAAGAACGTTAATAAACAGCGTAAAACATGTTATCGCTGTAATGGTCAGCATAATCCAGAGAGTTGTTATGCCAAGACATGGTCATGTCATAAATGTTCCAAAATTGGACATATTGCTAGAGCATGTAAATCATCACGATATCAGAGGTACAGCAGGAACACTCATCAGGCTGGTGATAGTGTAAATACAGTTCAAGGACGATGCAGTACTGTTATATACCGTGTAAAGTACAGAAGCCCAAGGTAAATCAGAAGAAATTAAGGTTCCAGTCGAAATTGAA
>JAODUP010002922.1:0-18557 GCA_025642065.1 Paralvinella palmiformis | reverse complement strand
GAAAAAATTATTTTTACCTTTTATTTTTTAAAAAGGATTTAAAAAAGGTTTTTTAAACCCACTAGTATTTAAATATATTATTAATTTAAGTATAATACAATTATCCAAGGATATCTAATTTACCACTGGTTATATCAAAAATACCCATTAGATTATATCATTTTTACATGTTATCTATTAATTTGGTTTATTATCAATAAATTATATCTATAACTGTTTATTAAAATTCTTTTATATTTTTTTAAATTAAATTAATACTAAAATTTAACCCATATTAAAATTTACTATATTATATACTAATTACACCAATTATATAATTCCACATAATTTATACAAATTTACCACAATTAATACTTTATAAACCAAAATCATTCCCCCACAGTTATAAAAACAAGGAAATCAATTTCGACAATTAATATCAATTTAAAAAGTTAATCAATTTACATGTTATACAATCCCCATATTATTCCTAAGAACCCCCCCCCCCCCCCCCCCCCCCCCCCCCCCCCCCCCCCCCCCCCCCCCCCCCCCCCCCCCCCCCCCCCCCCCCCCTTTTTAAAAAAACCCCCCAAAATTTTAATTTTTATTTTTCAAAAATTTTGGGTTTGCTTTTTTTGGTTAATTTTTTAAAAAGGAATTTTTTAAAAAACGGGAACTTTTAAATTTATACAAAATTTTTGGGGGAAAAAAATTTTAAAGTAAAAAATTTTTCCCCCCCAAATTTTAAATTTCCCCCAAAAACCCCAATGTATTTTTTTTCATGGGTTTAAAATTTTTTTAATTAAAAAAAAAAATTAAAATTTTTTAAAAAATGGGGGTTTAATAAAAAAGGTTTTTTCCCAAAAATTGGGTTTTTTTTAAAATTCGGTCTAATAATTTAAAAGTTAAAACCCCTTTTTTTTAAAAAACTTTTTCTTTAAATTTTTTTAATTTTTCATTCAATTTTTAAATGAAAATTTTTAAAACCCCTTTTTTAAAAACTAATTTGAAAAAATTTTTTTAAAAAATATTTTAAAAAAAAAAGGAAATTTAAATTTTAAATCAAAAAATTCCAAATTTTTTTTTTTAAAATGGTTCGTTGTTTCGACCCAAGTCCTAAAGTGATCCCATGGGAATTCTGGTGAAACAGAATCTCCCAAAAGGTGAGAAAGAAACCCCAACAGCATCTAGAGTGGAAAATACTGTCGCCCGCTAGTTTCGGTGCTATGTCTTCAAAACCCAATATTTAATATAATTTAAAATAATGTACACAAAATTTTTCCCAATTTTTTGAGTCCCACTTTTTTTCCTCAATTTCCTTTTTTTTTTCCCAAAAGGGAATGATACTGTCGTGATGGACATGCTGTATGGTTCGGCTCCGTACGTAGGTTTATGGGGGGAAATGGGTTTTTAAAATGCCCCCCAAAAATTTTGTTTTTTTCCTTTATCGTTTTGTAAGGGGAATTTTAAATTGGGGCCACTCCCCCTTATTTTGTTTTCTTTTAAAATCCAGATTTAAATAGGGGGATTATTTTTAAATAACTTTTTATTAATATAATATATATATTAATAGACTTGGTGGTAATTTGTATTAATTGATTTTAACATAGAAAAAGATTCCCAGAATGTTTGATAATTTGAATAAAAAATTATAAGCAATAAATTAAAATTTTATTGATAAATTTATACAAAAGTATATACAGAACTGTGTGTTTAAAACTCTATTAAATTTATGGATTTTTGTATGTTTTAATGCCAGATCCGGTGACTAATGTAAGCTTTGACAAAGTCCTTGATATGTCTCTTGGATTTTGTGAACTCCTCCCATCAACATCAATGGCATTCTTAAAGGTAATATTTGTCATTGTGCAGACTGACTAGTGGAGATGAGAAACCTTTACATTAATGTCACTCCTTGTTTGAGCAAAATACCTTAAAATGACTGATGAAAGAATAGTGTTTCATCAATTTTGTTCATCCACATTTAGGTAATCTGATTACCAGAAGAAATTTCCCAGAAGCTAGATTGCATCAAGATATCTTCTACAATCTGGTGAATTATACCTAGGTACAGGACTATGTAACAAATGTCATATTATGTTCCATAGAAATTTGGTTTAATACACATATAGATCTGTAGAGTATTGTAACTAACCACCTATATGTCAGGTGCATCAATGGAAAAACCCAGTTAATCCAAACTTTTATGTAAATTACCACAGTTAAAATTCAGTATTAGTGAATGACCCTAGTATCCATTTGTCCTAGTAATAAGTGCCTAAATCATTACTAGTAATCAATACCATAGTAATCTAAGTTAATTATAATTACCTAGATGTTATTATTAGTTTTTAACAGACAGCCACAATCAGCGAGTCAGATTGATACAACAAGTTACAGAAAGACAATTACGATAAACTGGCAGCCAAATAACAGAGGATTTGGACCAATCCGAAATTATATACTACAAATACAACATGATGACAATGAGTAGATTACAGAAACTGTTTACATCATGTTTAATGGTACATCATATACAATTACTGGGTAAGATGACCTTTTGTATATCTAGTTATAGTGATAGGTTTAATTTACTGCATTAACATTTACTGTACAATCCATGGATTAAGTTCATTCAGCAAAATATTGTATTGTATTATGTATTGATTACACATTATTTAAGATTTCATATTTCGATTGATTTGGTGTTTTGACGGTATGTTTTGGTTTATAACAGAATTATTGTTATTACTCAGAACTTACTGTTGGACCATATAAATTGTGTGTGTTGGCTATATAACTTAGTCATTTTATTAGTAATTCAGCATTAATTTTGTCGTAAAGAATTAAGTAATAAAGAATTTTAATGAAATCATTATGTTTTCTAAGTTGAACACATTGACTTAGATACATGCATTATTATGATCAGTTATCTAATGGGTACTTAGAGTTTATAACTGGTTAGATATGTCCTCCTGTACATTGTATGAGATACTTACACACATATATATATATTAAACTTCACTCAGTCTGTTTAATAAAATTTTAATCTGTTAATTAAAAAGATAATTAAATAATTAATTTGTATAACCTAGTGGGTAAATTAGGGTATAATTTCTAGGGTAAATTAGATATAACCCAGCGGGTAAAGGTAATTTGGTAATGATATACCGGGGTAAATTAGATATAATCTAGTGGGTAAATTAGGATATAAATAATGGGTTAGATATAAACCCAGGGGTAAATTAGATATATCCCCGCGGTAAAATTAGATAAACCTGCGGGGGGCATATAACCTAGGGGTAAATTGATATACTAAGGGGTACCTAGTGGGAATAGGGCTTTTTTAAGGTCAACCTGGTCGTGGCATTCATAGTTGAGGAGAGCATCCAAAAGTTTTCTCGCACTTGCATTTAAATTTATTTGAATTATTCCTGCAAATACAGCATAATTATAATAAACAACTTCATTTCGCCATCAGTATTATTATTATAGATTATTATTATATCATAATTTATATTTTAGATCAACTTGTGTAGACTGTATGGTTTGGGTTTATATAAAAAAATTGTTTGTGAGTGCACAATTTTACACAAACATATTCGTGTTTTGTCATTACTTTTATTAAATAGGCAATGAATTACATCAGTTACATCCCATGTTGAATATGACTAGTCGGGTATGGACTATCTCTTGAATTAATTAGTACTTTTCTTACTGAGTAATTAAAAAATTAGATATGGCCTAATGGGTAAAAATATTTTTCCCTTAAAAGGGTTTTTTAACCAAATTAAAGAGCCCAATTAAAATGTTGTGGGATTTTTTATTTTTTGTTGTTTAACTAATACGTTTTTTCGTAATTTGGAAAAAATTAAAAATTTTTTTTCTTACAAAAAATTTTGTTTATTTTTTTAAAATGTTCCAAATTTTTGTAGACATTAAAAAATTAAATTTTAAAATTTTTTGGTTTTAAAATTTCCAAAATTATTTTTGATGTTTAAATTGAAAAAAAAGGGGTCATTTTTTAAAAAATTTAATTTAATTTTCAAAATTTGAAAATTTTTAACTTTTTAAAATTTAAAATTTAATTTTTAAAAAAATACAAGTAGTTGTCGACTTTCGACCTATAGTATGGGACTTACGACTTTTCAAGCATTACTATTCATAATACAGTATCTCCAAAATTTTGTGAAAAAAACTTATTTGAGAGCACCATCTTGTGTGCACTCTTGTAAATGTATTTACGTGTGAGAAAACAGATAACCGGCAAATAGTTTAACTGGGCAGTAACTAATTTACAGCTACAGTACTGTATGGCGTTTTCTTAAGTTTCACCTTGATGGTAAGTATTCAAACAAAGGCTCATTGTCACTACATTAATGTTTCATTATTTAAATATAATTTTAGTTATATTAGTTAGGAAATTCCTGTCAAACTTATGAAAATTAAATTATTTTTTAAAGAAATGTTTTATCCATTCTTTTCAGTTTATACATCAAGTATTTTGTAAATAATAAACCAATTGTAATGTAATATGTAGTGTCTGACTTAAACTTGACGAACATAAAAATAATAAACAAAACCTTGTGTAGAAAGATAATGCAAATACGACAACAGTATTAGTAACAACAACAACAATAATAATACTACAACATTTTATATAGCGCTCTATATAATTGGATTAAAATTACCCTAAGGAAAGCCCCATATTTTTACCCATTAGGCCATATCTAATTGTTTAATTACTCAGTAAGAAAAGTACTAATTAATTCAAGAGATAGTCCATACCCGACTAGTCATATTCAACATGGGATGTAACTGATGTAATTCATTGCCTATTTAATAAAAGTAATGACAAAACACGAATATGTTTGTGTAAAATTGTGCACTCACAAACAATTTTTTTATATAAACCCAAACCATACAGTCTACACAAGTTGATCTAAAATATAAATTATGATATAATAATAATCTGATAATAATAATACTGATGGCCGAAATGGAAGTTGTTTTATGTGGCTTAGTTACCTCAAATGAGGGGAACGCACATGGTCTGTAATTTACTGCTTCACCATGGGGACTAATTCTAAATAAATTTAGGTTTTTAAAAAATAATTTCCCAAAAAATTGGTTATAAAAATTAATTTCCCACCAGGATTTAATTTCCCCACTATGTTTAAAAAATCCCCAATTTTACCCACTAGGTTATATCTAATTTACCCACTAGGTTATATCTAATTTACCCACTAGGTTATATCTAATTTACCCACTAGGTTATATCTAATTTACCCACAAGGTTATATCTAATTTACCCACTAGGTTATATCTAATTTACCCACTAGGTTATATCTAATTTACCCACAAGGTTATATCTAATTTACCCACTAGGTTATATCTAATTTACCCATTTGGTTATATCTAATTTACCCCCAGGGTTTTATCTAATTTACCCACAAAGGGTTTTATCTAATTTAAACCCCAAAGGGTTTTATCTAAATTTTCCCACAAGGTTATTCAAATTTACCCACAAAGGGTTTTATTTAAATTTTCCCACTAGGGGTTTTATTTTTAATTTACCCACTAGGTTATATCTAAATTTTACCCTTTTTTACCCTTTTTATGCTTATTAACAGGATTAAGAGAGTTTTATTAAACAGACTTGGAAAAATGAAGTTTTAATATATATATATGTGTGTAAGTATCTCATACAATGTACAGGAGGACATATCTAACCAGTTATAAACTCTAAGTACCCATTAGATAACTGATCATAATAATGCATGTATCTAAGTCAATGTGTTCAACTTAGAAAACATAATGATTTCATTAAAATTCTTTATTACTTAATTCTTTACCACAAAATTAATGCTGAATTACTAATAAAATGACTAAGTTATATAGCCAACACACACAATTTTTATGGTCCAACAGTAAGTTCTGAGTAATAACAATAATTCTGTTATAAACCAAAACATACCGTCAAAACACCAAATCAATCGAAATATGAAATCTTAAATAATGTGTAATCAATACATAATACAATACAATATTTTGCTGAATGAACTTAATCCATGGATTGTACAGTAAATGTTAATGCAGTAAATTAAACCTATCACTATAACTAGATATACAAAAGGTCATCTTACCCAGTAATTGTATATGATGTACCATTAAACATGATGTAAACAGTTTCTGTAATCTACTCATTGTCATCATGTTGTATTTGTAGTATATAATTTCGGATTGGTCCAAATCCTCTGTTATTTGGCTGCCAGTTTATCGTAACTTGTCTTTCTGTAACTTGTGTATCCATACTCTGTCGCTGTGGTGGTTTTGGGAGTTCATGGTTTAATGCACACAGAACCCATCACCATAAACCTACGTACCGGAGCCGAACCATACAGCATGTCCATCACACGACAAGTATCATTCCCTGTGATGGACAAAGTAAAAGCAGAATTAGAGAGAATGAAAAGTGCAGGCATCATCAAAGAAGTCATTGAGGCAAATGATTGGTGTGTGCCTATGGTAGTGGTTGTGAAAGGTTCAGGTGATGTGAGGATATGTGTGGACTTCAAAAAACTGAATCATGCTGTGAAATAACCCATATATATATATATATATATATATATATATATATTGCCAAATTTCGAAGACATAGCACCGAAACTAGCTGGGCTGACAGTATTTTCCACTCTAGATGCTGTTGGTGGTTTCTTTCTCACCTTTTGGGAGATTCTGTTTCACCAGAATTCCCATGGGGATCACTTTAGGACTTGGGTCGAAACAACGAAGAACGTGACAGAAGTCTTTATGAAGTACTCAAACGCGTATGTGACTATGGACTAAAACTGAATAAAAACAAATGTCATTTTGGCCGAAGTACAGTGAAATATTTTGGTCGGTCACAACATCAGTGAAAAAGGTGTACAACCAGATACAGATAAAGTGAGAGTATTGTGTGAACTACCACCACCAACAAATGTCACAGAGTTGCACTCTCTGTGCAGAATGCTTAACTACCTATCAAAGTACATACCAGGCATAGCTAGTTTACTGAAACCTGGCACAGACTTGCTGAAAAATTATACAGTATAGCAGTGGGGACAAGAACAGGAAACAGCATTTGTACAAGTAAAAAGCAAATTGCGACCCCTACCAACACTGCATTTCTACCAACCAAACCACCACACAGTAGTGAGTGCTGACAGTAGCAGTTATGGATTAGGAGATGTTTTACTTCAGTCTGATGGCAAACAGCTGCAGCCTATAGCATTCGCATCATGCATGCTAACAGATGCCAAGAAGAGGTACATCCAGATTGAAAAGGAGTGCCTTGCCTCTACATAGGCGTGTGAGAGCTCTTTTTGCCTGGCAATCTGACATTCAGGTTGATCTATCACAGATTATGCAATGAATACAAGCAAGGGGCCTTTCTTCTTTTGAGAAGACATTGTTCTCTATCTCGATGCCTTTGACATTTGTTAACTCCATGTCCTAAATTAATTTCTGGATCTAGATGGATGTGTGAAGGTTTGCTGTTGATGAAATGTAGAGTCATCAAGTTTCGTAGCCACTGCTCCATTTTTTGCTTAGGAATTGGAATAGCCTGTATCATGTGAAAACAAAATGTGCAATATATACATTTTTGATAATCAGATACATGTAATAGAGATGCCAGAAATTAATTTGCCCATATATTTGTTATAAGTTAGTGATATTAGTGATAAACAGCTAGGTAATCATGCAAGTATAAGTTTGTACCATATATGTTGGCATGTTTAATTATGTATATAATATGTGGAACCCTGGTATGATGGAATGCTCATGTATTTTATTGTTTTAAATATTAAGTTTTAAATTTTCAATATTCGGTAGTAAATTTTAGTTTATTTATATTATTTGTATGAAAATAAACATGCATCCATATACCACTAATATATGTTGTGACCTGGAGGAAAAAAATTAGTCTAATTCTTTTCAGAAATATTAATATAAAAAACATACTACAAAAAATATGTAATATAATTGTTTTATAATAATATAGTTGTTTTATAATAATATAAAACAAGCTCAAAAGATAATCATATAAAACAAAGGTGACAGTAAATCAAGAGTGATGATTCTATAATATAAAACAGGGTGAAGCAACTTGACAGGCGAATAAAAGCGAGGATGAATAGTCCAGTTCCGAGTACACTGACTAATGTTTGTTTGAGAGGATAATAATACATGCATGTGATATGACAATCATAACCTACTCAAATGGTGGTGTGCATGTGCATAAAGGATGATCATGTCTTGTCTAATGCACATCACACAACACATGCATCTCTCCATTTTATCAACTGATAATCTCCACTGGAGCATTGCAGTGCATAACAGTGTCTTGATGTTGAGTCTTTGAGTGCCATATTGATATTCTGCAAGAATAATATAATATAAATACACAGATCATTTCACATACACCAGATAATGGCAGATTGAGATTGTATTATCCTTCATTCCTTCAGCTTGGTCTTGGATCAAGTTAATTTACAGACATGAACATATGAATCCTTGACAGCTCGGCCCAAGTGAGAATTCGGCCCAGACAGTTTGGCCCCATTATGAGACAGCTTGGCCCGCTGAGGAGACAGCTCAGCCCAATGATAAATGATATGACAACAGTGTGTTGTAGTAATGCGCAACATGGAATCAGACAATTCACCATATATTCATCATGTCCGTTTATCATATATTAACTAAAAAAATATAAGTTCATTTAAAGTCTATACCTCAATAATATAGACCATGCAATATAGGCCTGCCCAGCTGAGAACAAAGAATATACATGGAATATTAACAATGTTTATGTCTATAGTTACAATCAGTCATTTGTTATCAAATGGACAGAATAACCCAATTAAATTGCTTTAAGCAACCATTACTACAAATATATGACATCTAGTCCAGATCAGTGAACTGTTTAAAGTTAGACATAATATACCCAGAGATGTAATAGACACATGCATTAACTACTGTAACAGATAACACCAGTAAATCTGTAACCAATAGATTGGCCTGTTTACATGGTATCTAATCATAGAACTTCAAGGACTGAAACAGAACAATATCTTGTAAAATAATGACTTGAACCAAGTGCATACACAATTTGTAAACACATGTTTTCCTTTTTTCAAGTTGGTTAAAGAATTTGATTTGATATGCATTTAAGTTATGAAGAGAAGTATACCAATTAAAGCACATAAGCTGAACATTCAAGTACTAATTCAGGTGCTGGTAATCCTTTTTGGGTATTAAGATATGGAATGGGCTGAAAAAATTCATGGGTTTGGTGCCTTCTTTCTTATTTAATTAATTTTATAATACCGATTTTCACCATTAATATTTATAAATATTAATTGCCATCACAGCTGGCCTTAGCTGTCTCATGTATAGGTCTCCTATCTATTAATACCCTCCTCTTTGATTTTAGTGGATGCATGCGGTGAATTTGGTACATCAAAAATAGTTGGAATAGCATTCTAGATAAGTTGTCTGTTCATGAATTCCGTTTCAGTGAAATGCATATCATGCATACATTCTACAATTAGTATTCAAGTAATTTAAATCTTTCCTCGTCATAAATCTGAACGACAACAAAATTAAAAACCCATCTTTTACTTCTGTCAATAGAAAAAATAACAAAATGAATGTTTCTACCACAAGTTGAGGTATTTAATACCAATTGATACCCAATTGCTTACGTTTAAATGTTAAACTGGATGCAGGTGATCATGTAAATGCTTTCAGCTACTTATAATTATTGTAATTGGGGAAAAATTATCTGATTATAGTAATGTAATTTTAAAGTCCAATATATTATTAACAATAATAAAGTACAATATACCTCCCGCCCATAGCATCTTCAGTGGCTCCAGTACACATGTAACTGTAAGCTTATGTATATCTTACATACTCATTTTGTGATTAATAGGTTGATATTGTTCAATAATATATAATCAGATTTTGTCTGAAACAAATATAGATCTAGATAGATCCTGCTTGGGCCTACTGCTTGGGTCATGTCAAATAGGGGCGTATCTCCTTCAAATTGTTGTGCTTATTTTTTAAATATCCTTTATCTAAACAAAGCCAGATCATATCTAATTTTTACACTAGCTTTCATTTCCAGTCGGGGATGTCTTTATTTGTGCATACTTTTCTGTTACTGTAATGAAGGGAGCTGTCGGTGACAATTTACCTCCAGTCGCTAAAGCCCTGGCACTCCATGAATTCAAAACGGCGTCCCATATTAAAACGCGAAGTAACACGTCTTGTTATATATAGTCTTTGCTATAACTAGCCTAAATCTAAAACAGAAATTTACAAATTAATGAACGAAAATGGGCGATAATACAGAATACATATAATTGATTCGTTCGATACTGCTTTTGAGTAACCAAAATATAATCTTGAACATCTTCTATCATATTGTTTTGGGTTCAGTGTCTACAGCATCTGTAAACAGAGCCACAACTCCGCGAATAACTATCCCCATCTATAACATTCATTCATGATACATAACGAACCACGTGCATTCGTTTACTCACCAAGTGGAATTAGGTCAAGATTGCCGCCAAACCGTTCTCTGGTCTATTCAGTTAGGCCATTGTTTGTTAATACTTATTTTACGGAAAAATCACTGAAAACCTAGGGGGGGGTCGAAAAAAACACGACAATATTTTGTATAACATATCCTTCCGTTAGTTGGGATTTGACAATCTCTCCAATAGTTTAGCTTTTTTCGACTTTAATATTTTCTTTCTGTCGTTAATCGTCAATGAAAAGTAAATATAGACATGTCACATGTCGCCATCTTTCCAACGGATTCTTACGCGGTCGTTGATTGGTTGACATTGAGGGACCGGTAGAAAACTACTTCTTGCCCATTAAAGTGTAAGGTGGTCCAATCTCCCCACTTCTTCCCTAAATTAATCGAGTTATTTTAGGTTCGTAGCTACTGGGGAAAAACCCGAAGTGCTAAACTTCCACATCCTTTTATTTTTAAATTTATCATGAATGTTTTTAATGTTATGTTAGTGGGGGGGGGGGCATTTAACATAAGCAATGCTTCAAGCACATTTTTTACATTCTGTATGCGCGAGGTTAGTCGCATGCGGGTCGGCGGGGAAATAATAATAAAAAGAATAAAGTCAATTTTATTTCCCGGTGGCGAGTTTCAGCTGTGGTCGGCGGGTTTGTAAAACAAATATTTAAAAACAATGGCCTTATTTTAGGTTTTTTACAGGAGGAAACTACGCTGAATTTTAATTCGTAAGTTGTTTGTCTTCGCGTAGAGATAAGGTAAGTAATATTAGTATATATAGATCTGTAGAATATATATATATATATATATATATTATTCTCTTAAATGTTTATTGCTGTAGGAATCCTTAATTAGTCCAAATTAGGTCAGGAATAATTATTATACTTTTGACTTGTATTAATTAAAGGTTATTGTCAGTGTGTGGTTGAATTCGGTGTAATTAGAGCTAGATCTAGTAGATATGTCGTGTATGATTAATAGATTGACATATTTAGTTTATTTTTTTTAACATTTGGGTTTAAAACAGGACGTCAGAATATAAAATATAAATTTTTAAAAAGAGACAGTAAGAATTAAGGACGTCGTTGCGTAGCCGAGCATGGAAACCGCGTGTTCTTTGGCGCTAAATGTCCGAGCACTCAGTGCGCATGCGGCAAATGTACATTTTCCGGGGCTTGGACGCGGAGCCGGACGCAAACCGAGCATCTGAACTGTGTATGCTAGTGATAAAGAGCTGAGCACTGATTGCGCATGCGGCTATTTTGAGTTTTTCGAGGCGGATATTAAAATATCCAAGCCAACATGTTACAGTCAGGTCGATATAGTTGGACTGATGTGATATCGATCGCCTTTATTCTTGTTTGAACATCTTCAAAGATGGCGAAAGCCTCAACCTAACTTTAGACCAAATAGAACTGTATTATGCTCAGTCGCCATATTTTAAAAAAGATAGAAATAACGGACTCGCCACTATCGGGAACCAGCGCATGCAAATTAATATTCCAAGAGAAGCCGTTACAAATTTACTAGAGGGATTCCATACACCGCCCCCTCTCCCCCCCCCCCCCATTATGAATTTGTGCGTAGATTTGTAGTATTACAGAAGTGGTCATACACTTTATGTACACGCACAACATATTAATTTCTTCACCGGCAGCGACACACACACACCGGATTTCGCTTTGATGTTATTGTAGTCAAGGCCGTTTGTCGAACTGATTGATGTTTGGAAGGGTTAATGATTTCCGGTGTGTGCCGCTTAAAGGTTTGCGGGGTGAAATGGGTGTGGAATCATAGTTCACCGGTTGATTGACGTGCGAATGAAGTTGGTGGTCACCCGTTCCGTGCCGCTTGGGGTTGTTGGGATGGTACGGGTGTAGATATCGTAACAACGGGGTTTGGTTGTTTTTGTACTGTATTAATGTTTGTGTGGTGCGGGTTGGATGCGTGAATGCCTTGTTAGTGAATGTTTGTTATGATACAGCCAAGTCAGCGAAGATTGTATCAAGGGATAATAATAATAATATGTGATATTTATATAGCGCCCTATTCAGCTAGAAGCTGCTCTCAGACGCTTTACAATATTATTTACAATATTATTATTATCCCTGACTCAGACTTGGTTCCACCCACCCAACACATATCTCAACTCCCAGGGGAGCATACAACGCATGCTGCCTGTATAGGTGCAAAGCGTTACTCAAACACAGAACCAGCTCGTCCTGTCAGGTACTCATTTATGGATGAGTGAACCAGTCGCCACATGAGGGCATTGCAGCTCACGGAGCCTCAAACCCGCTACGAGTCCTACGCTCTAACTAACTCCGCTATCACGGGTCTCCACTGGACAACACGCTGATTATGCTTGCTTGTAGTTCGAGGAGTCTCCCTCGGCTGTCGCTTATTTGGCACTGGGGGGGGGGGATTTTTGTTTTGTTGTTCGGGGAGAATCCCCAGGCTGTCGCTTATTCAGCACAGTCTCTATGTTGGAGTAGTTGAGAAATCCTTCCCCACCACTCACAGGAGAGCAGTACGGAAAGATGGAGCCGAAATAACCTGAGGGTGGTCACTCCCAGAGTATTTTACGTCCTCAGGGGGTTTTAACGTCCCCCTTTATGTTTAATAATTCAGTGGAGACGGCAGCGCCATTTAACGTGGTCAGCCACCCACGATGTTGTGAGCCGAGAATTTAATCTCTAAATTTTCGACCTCTTGCGGGGTTCAAACCTGTGACCGTTGGCACTAAGTGCCCGGTGCTTAACCGCTAGGCCACCGGAGCTCACTTGGGGGGGGGGGGTATCCCCATATTTTATACATGGTTTGGTTTGGTTTTGTTGTTCGGGGAGAATCCCCAGGCTCTCGCTTAATCAGCACAGCCTCTATGTTGGAGTGGTTGAGAAACCTCCTCCCCACCACTCATAGGGGAGCAGTACGGAAAGATGGAGCCGAAATACCCTGAGGGTGGTCACTGCCAGAGTGTTTTACGTCCTATGGGTTTTTTTAACGTCCCCCTTTATTTTAAATAATTCAGTGGAGACGGCAGCGCCATTTAACGTGGTCAGCCACCCACGATGTAGTGAGCCGAGAAATTAATCCCTGGAAAAGTTTCGACCTCTTGCGAGGTTCGAACCTGCGACCGTTGGCAGCAAGTGCCGGGTGCTTAACCACTAAGCCACCGGAGCTCACTTTATATAAATATATATATATATATATATATATCGGTTTGGATGTGTGGGAGGCGTTTTTAGCGAGGGGTTGTTCTTAACTCACCCAAGTAGCTGAGGGGAAAATTGACATTGCCAACTAATTTTCGCGCGCTTTTACACTTCGGGTCACTGTCCAGAGCATGGGAGGAGGAGTTTCATGGTTTTTCAATGTAAGCCGGATTCATGTTCTGAACATCTCGGTTTGAACAACGATCTACTGCGTAAGGTTCCATGTACACGATATGCGGCATGCATGATCCAGCATGCGATTTGTGTGATTCCATATGAACGTGCGTTCCCATGCATTTTCAGTCTCTCATGCTAAGAACATCGCAATGCAACAGAAATACAGATAGCAAAGAAGAAAACAGGTGTGTGTTTGTGTAGAGTGGGATCTGTTACTCCCCCAAAACATATTTTACGCATTATAGATCTAAATCCCCCCAAATACTTATAAAATAAATTATTATTAAAATGTTACAGCCTTAGAATGCTTATTCAGCAATATGCCGAAGATTTGAACTACAATTTGATGTGGAGAAATTCGAACAATACTTCAGGTTGCCCAGATAATCTAAAATCCCACCAAATTGCTAGGGAAACACCTGCCTCTGACATCATATTCTAGATTCCCCGTCCGTTTTTTTACAAGTTGCCGTACAAACCACTACATGGAGGGATTCAGATTGCCGTATCCGCATCGATACCCAGCCACAGGACAAATCGCATGCCGGATCCGGACATATGGAATCGCGCTCGTCTGCTTACATGCTGTTCCCTTTTTGCCGTATCCGCATGCCGCATACCGCGTATATGGAAGCTCAGTTTAATACAATTGGAATTCAGATAGGAAAATACTTGCGTCTAAGATGACGATGTGGTTAGCCCTTTCAAAGGCTTTGTCTAAATCCAGAAAGGCAGTGTAGACTATGCCGGATACTATTTTTCTTCTTGTGTTGGTGATTAAGTTTACCAAGTGTAGAATTGGGTAGACCGTTGATCTGCCTTTTGTAAACCCGAAGAGATTTTTTGGTCTGGGAAGTTTAAATATTAGTCTGGCAAGAATTAGTCTCTCCATGATTTTTAGTATTGTAGGGATGAGAGATATTGGTCTGTGGCCTTTGCCACCAGGTTTGGTGATAGGGACGACTATTGAGGTTTTCCAGAAGCTTAGAAGTCTATCTTTGAAAGAGGGGGGAGATTTGGAGTAAATATGTATGTAAGTTTGTCTTCTCCAGGCGCGGAGTTTTTTTTTTGTTGATAAAACTGTTTCCAGTTCGTCTGGTGTGAAAGGGGTATCTGTGTCGGCATGTTCACTATTTGCTGTCTGTCTTCGGGTAAGGTTTGTTGGTCAGCTCTAGTGGCGAAGTGGTGTGCTATTTTGTTTGCTTCTTCTTTGGGGTTGATTACTTTTGGTTGGGAAGATTTACCCCTGATTTTTTTAATCTCGCGCCAAATTTGCACCGAGCCCATGTCCCTGAGTTGTTTGCACCAACTGTCAAATTGGTCCTCTTTAATTGTGTGAAGTCGTCGTCTCGTTTCTCGTTGAGCTGCTCTTAGTTCTGCTCTATTTTGAGATGTCGGGTGAGCTTCTGTCAGTTTACTGACTTCTTTGGTCCATCTCCTTGATTCTGGTGTTAAGAAGGACGTCTGGGGCGATTTTGGACTATGGGGATGGCTTCGTTAATATCGTCAGTTAATTTATGAAGTAGGTTATCTAAAGATAGATTGTTGTCGGTGTCGTCGCCAGATAATTCGTGTAGTCTGCAAATTGTTTCCGGTTTGCTTTGTTGGTGTCCCATTTGGATTGTCCTAGGCTCTCTGGTACGTTCGTGAAAGCGTCAGATAGTATTATTACTGTGGCTTGTGGTCTGAGGTTAGAGCTTCTAATTAGCTCCAGTTTGCTATGGCGCAACTTCAGGGGAAGCTATAGCAAGATCCAGGGTCGACCCATAGACAGTGGTGGGGACTTTCGGATCATTTAGTAGTATAGCGTCACAGGCACTTATTTGTTGTTGTAGATGTTGTCCTGGTCTGGTGTTTTTTGAGCCCCATGTTGTAGTCACTCACAGGATGTTTTGTTGTTCGAGGAGAATCCCCAGGCCGTCGCTTATTCGGCACAGCCTCTATGTTGGAGTGGTTGAGAAACCTCATTCCCCACCACTCACAGGGGAGCAGTACGGAAAGATGGAACCGAAATACCCTGAGGGTGGTCACTGCCAGAGTGTTTTACGTCCTCAGTGGGTTTTTAACGTGCCCCTTTATTTTTAAATAATTAAGTGGAGACGGCAGCGCCATTTAACGTGGTCAGTCACCCACGATGTTGTGAGCCGAGAAATTAATCCCTGGAAAAGTTTCGACCTCTTGCGGGGTTCGAACCTGTGACCGTTGGCAACAAGTGCCGGGTGCTTAACCGCTAGGCAACCGGAGCTCACCATCACTCACGTGAGACCAAAGACCGTTTATAAGCTCTCTGTCGAGACCGTAGTGTGAAATTCAGCCGCATGGTTGGCAGCAGAGTTATTAATTCGTTATTTCACAGCAAATCTGGATACAGGTATGTAACAGCGCGTGACTATCAAGTATTATTATAAGTTGGTAGGGCGTTACTAGTAGGATATTACAATCTTACATGGACGGTAAAACTCTATAATGCACGGCAACACATTCATTCAACAGTGGCGAGCCGCTAATGCCATTAGCACCCGGTTACAGGGCGGATAATGATATTAGCGGCCCGCCATAATGTCATGTGATATTGTTGATCATGTGACCAGTATGTTTACATGATTAATTGTCGTCTGCTAAACTGTTAAACGACAACATGGCTAAAGAATCAGAAAATGTGTATATGTTGTTTCACCCCGTTATTCCACTCACATAACCTTGGACTTTCATTATTATTATCGTAGAGCTCAGCTAAATGACATGCACTACTACAGTGTTCAATAAAATATTGAAGTACCCCCAGGGAAAAGTTATACTTGTGAAGAGTTTCAACCCGTGCTCAACCAGAACCAGAGACCTGTATCCTGTTTTAGGGTTTATTGTTTTCATTTCAGTTCTGCAAGTGATAATAATAATAGTAGTACTAATAGATCTAACATGATTTTGTCTGACATAATATTTTTAGCAGCCCTTGATCAATGCTTACCAGCCCTTCATGACCATTATCGGCTGTCGGCTTGCTTCAGGCTGATAATGGCCATGTCGGGCTGCTAATCATTGATGTCTGGGCTGCTATAAAAGTATAATGCCTTCCAAAATCGTGTTAGTGTTATATTATTACATAAAGATTGGCATGTTTGTGAGATTCAAATAACAGTTTGGTGAAAATTAATTTATTGAATAATAAGGCATTAATAAGCAGCGATGTGATGATTTTATTCCGATTCTGGCTCTTATTGGAATGAATCCTATACTATAGTGTTGCGTGTCAAGAATGGCAGGAAAACATCTTTCCTTCAGCTGGTAGGAAATATGACGCGCATATAAGTGCTTCTGGGAACTTCCTTTTACCTACCCAAAAAAAATCACTGAAAAGCAAAACGAACAGGTTTCCCGATGTTCAGCTACGCAACCACTTCATTAAATTAATCTTTTTAGTACTGTTAGATCACAAACAACCAAAACACGTGTTGTAAAATATTGCTGGTGTCACTCCACTTAGTCTTATGTAGAATTGGGCTAAAAAGTTACTGGCTCTCCGGGCCAGTATCCCTTGAAAGATACAAGTCCTTACAGAAACTTGCAACTCCTGATTAGTCAATGAAGTGAAAATGGCTCAAGCACAGCTGGGACTAAATGGTTGGGATATTGATAGTGGGAAAGTTGTTGCTTTGAGGTAGATCAATTCTGACAGGTATTTTGAGAGATGTTTATGCATATATGATGATTGAATTTGAGGAATAAATAGTAAACAACTGAATGATCATCTCCAATGAGTTCGACTTTATTGTCACTCAAGATAACATTCAACAATACTCCAATATCAATTTATTTATGCATTCTTAGTCGATGTCCACCATTTGATCCCAAAAATTTTTTCCCCATTTTGATCTTTAATTTCTTTTTTTTTCCCTTTCTTTTTCTTAGTCAGTTTTATATATATATATATATATATATATATATATCAATTTAGCCTATACATATATTCTTATGAAATAATCATATTGTATTTGTTATATCTTTTATGTGTTTTTTTTCTTCATAAGTTTATGTACAGTGCTTTTGAACAGACTTTAAGTATGAAGGCGCATAAGTTTGGTATGATAATAATAATAATAAATAGTTATAAAAGTTTCCACGTGTAACATAACACAGGGAGACTTATTTTCACATAAATAATCCTATGGTTAGTGTTTGAGCATCTAACACAAATAAAAAAAAACTCTCCCATCGGATTTGGTTTTAAAAACCATACCCAAAATTTCTACAAAACAGCTACCAACAAAGGGTATGAATGGGGCAAAGTAAAATTTTACAAAGTATGATAGGATGAATTAAATTTTATTATTGATCAAAATGCACCAAACGACCTGATAGTGACAGCGGGATGGATCTGTCAAAATGTCATTGTAGTATTAAATAGAATAAATATTACAAAACAATATGAAATTTACAGCCCCCCAGTCTCCAATCTAAAAACCTTACACCCCCTTTCCATTTGAACACCCATGGGTATATTTTAAAATTTACACCTTTTTATTAAAAAAAATGGATATTTTTTTTTAAAATGTGAAAATATTGCAAAACCCTCCAAAATTTAAACACTAAAGATG
>JAODUP010000287.1:557500-678619 GCA_025642065.1 Paralvinella palmiformis | reverse complement strand
CAACCACAAGTATGTAAAACTGTGTATATATCAACCTCCTCCAATGTGGAAGACTTCCTTCTTTTTGTTTTCATAAAATGTTTGGAATCTGTTAATCTTGAAGATGATGTAGATAACGATGAGGCTGGATCCTAAATTGAATGGAGATAGCAAAGAAAACAGCTCGGTAAATAATAATGATGTATTATACTAGCTGCCACAGTCTGTTAATTAGTAAATGGAACATTATGTAACATATGCTGAAATTCGGGATTTAAGTTTAAAAACAGATAAATAGATACCTTTGTATGCTTCTTTCTTTTAAACTTCCTTGTTTTTTTCTAATAAAATTAACAAGATTAATTAGCTAACAAAGTTTAATATCTAATGTATAAATACTAACACAATCTTAACTGACATTACCAACTACATCAAATATGGATGTGATTTTGAGTAGTCTCTCTCTTTCTGTATGTGTGTGTGTTTGTTAGTGTGTGTTGAAAGTGAGTGAAAAGGCACTGTCACAGAGAATCACCAGTTACACATACATCATCCTAAATGAAAATCCCATAAGAATGGATCCACAACAACCATTACCTTGTATCTTTCATGTTCTGAATCAGAATCCAAAGATGACAGTTCCTGACGTAGAAAAGACAATATTACAGACATTCATTAGCATATTATCATTCATCAATAGCCTAAAATTGAGAAATTAAGTTCATCTGGGAATCTAGATTTAAGCTACCTACTTTTAAACGGCCAGTTCTTCTTCTTTTCTTTTGCTTCTGAAGAATAAACCAAAATAATGAGTAAAGTTTATTGTTATAGATATTTCCTAGCATATCAATCATAACCTAGATTAAGAAACTATATTTATACATTAAATTTCTACAGTTGAAGTAGTCTTTGTTATCATAATTAATATACAACATATCCAACTTCCAAATAAACTATTGCTAGTCTTTATTGATATGTCAATGATGAAGTTCTTAGAGTAGACGTTTTATGTTACAATCCACAATGAGGAGCAAACTGAAGCAGTATTAAAAGATTAAGTTCATACTAAATTTACCCTTTGATGTTTTCTTAACAATTTTTTCCTCCTCTTATCCAATGCCTTTCTATATTTCTGAAATTGATATAATATAAATGGTCAATCAGTCAATCAATTTTATTTTGGAACTGTGTGAAACCACATGAAATATATTATTTATGTAAAGATTGTGTCAAGGTTAGTAGTATATAGTCCCAAGCCATGGAATAAAGTCCTGTAGACTGAAAACACTAGTTCATTGTTTAATTTGTTTAACAAGATAATATCAGTATTAAGTTTAAAGGTATTCCATAGTTTAGAAAAAACAAATAAAACTAATAATGCACATATAATAAGACAGGACAAAACAATTAGGATCATACGTGTCCACAATGAACCACTCCACCCACCCACATGCCTCAGCCAGCGCCCCCCCCCCCCCAACGGATTAACAGAGCTAGAAATAATAACTTAATCAGTCACTGTACTCCCAAATCACAGGGCCCCTCGGAATCTAGAAGAGAAACCAGATACATGTATCAGCGTCTGATGAGCAGTATTAGTATAGAGTTCTGTAGATTCCATATTTGTGGCCCCTTTTTGGTAATGCATTATGATGTCACAACAGTCACAATCATAATGTCTGAAATACAGTTTCCACACTGGAGAGATTAAATAAATTTACTGTGTATTTAAAAGAATTCACATGATACTTTCAGTGAGTTTGAAATATCTCAAAGAATACAAACGACAAACAGTGATACAACAAACAAATATATATTAAATTTGGATAAATATACAAAAATATTAAATCTGCTATGGTCAGTTCCAAGCCCGGATGAGAAAGGAGGGGGGTTAAGCATGGGGCTAGCACCCCATAACTGGTAAAAAAAAACTCGCTACCTAAAAGTTGACAACAAAAGTTATGGAGAACGAGACGCTGGAAAACTGGGGTCAATGACCTATGACCCTGGAGGGATGATTGGCATAAGTAAATAACACAAAAATATTACAAATTATATTATTGTATTATTCTGGGAACATTTAAGAAATTGATCATCTCATCAGTTATCTAATATTTTGTATTATTTCATTTAATTAATTTAAGGTGATCGAGATTATTAATATTGCTTACTAAATTAATTTTATCCTCAAACAGTGAAAGAGTATTTGATCCTTTCTCCTGTTCCTTGATCTTCTTCTTAACTTCTTCCCTGGAAAATTCAGTTAGATATATTGTATATACTTACATAGTAATGCTTAAGAATCTAGCGGGTAACAGGATTATGTAAATAATATTTTTCCACCTGTATTATGTCTAAAATAATTGGTTTTATAAGGTAAATACATTATGAAAAGATAGAAATCATATCATTATATTCACTCATACATCTTTTTTAAAAGCTGCACCTATTATAGAAATAGCTATTTTATTCTTAAGCCAAAATCCTGTTTTATATATATATATATATATATATATATATACTATAACTGTTCATAATCAAAGCAAACAAACTGTTATATTTATAAAGCAGGGTTGGTAGGTTTTTGACAAAAGATAATTTTAATGGGCTTTCAACCACCACTGTCCTTTCAAAAACACGTTTCTTACTGTCACAAAACCAACCCTATTATAACACACCTTTAAGTGGCTATGTTCTGCAGATAATAAATCACCAAGGAAAACATTTAATGGGGGGGGGGAGAGATAATTATTAAATCATAAATTTGAATGTCCATTAATGATAACTTATAAATATCTGAATGTACTATAATTATAATTAATAAATATCACTAGAAATGAATTTACAGTAAAATTACAAATGTGTAAAATAATTGTCACCATATATTATGCATTACCAGGACTATCAATCTAGCTGTGACTTTTTACGCAATGATCACGATCAAAAATATCATACCATGTTGGTCTTGGTCGATTTAGATAATCCTGTATTGTTGGACCACAGCTCTTAGGACCATTGGATCTCATTGATAAAGGATTAATAAAAGCCTATAAATTAAAATATATAAATTAATATAGACCCATTAATTGCTGGTACTGAGATCTACAGTTGGCAAATCAAAAACCAACTCGCGGTTGTTAACTGTTACGGTATTAGCAAGAATAAGATATGTGATTTGGCAATAATTGGATAAATTAATAAATTCAAGTTTCATCATTCCAACATCCGTGAATGTTAATGCTAGCATCTGGTGAGCCTGAAGGTATTTACTACTGTATCACCATGAAACGTTGCATATTTGACCCTATACAGGCAAATACACTAACTTTTGAAGTCACCTGCCATGTAGGGCAGGTAGGGCATGACTTTCAACTGCCTGACAACACAATTACCCATCCACATTTCATGCATACAAAGATGCAAAAATATAGTTCACAAGTTCCATACACTGTGTTAATTAAAGCTATGGGCCTATGATCGGAATCGGAAAGAATAAAATTGTTGATTATTTTATTGTCTTCAAATTTTAAATCGGAGGAATTTTCTTTTTCTCTGTTTTACATTCCTTAATATTGTTTTATCTGTATCATTTTATTTAGCATTATCTGAACTCAAAGGAACACAATCATAATGCCCAAAACACATGGGATCAATTCCATTTTGTCAATTCCAAATCAAATTGATCAAATCAAATTATATCAATTAAAATTTTAACGAATCATTTTTACCTACTACTTTTTACCATGAGTAGGTACTCCAAATACCTACTTGGAATACCTACTCCGAGTAGTTTATATTCAAAGTAGCAATTGTCATGGATGAAATATTTGTGAATTAAAAAATTAAATTAGCCACGAACCTGCCACCCTTCGGCTATGAGTTTTCAGGATCTTTTATCTGTTTGAAAGATCATTTGGATGAATCACCCTAATTGTGTCACTACCTTTAATACCAAGTCAGTAGACACTCAAAAGTTAGTCCATTGGAATTATGACCCATATGCATTACTGTGTGAATATTTAAAGAGTCACTTTTCCTATTGTATGATCTTGTGAATACAAATAAAAACACACACAAAACCATTTTCTGTGCAACTACATGTTCTGTGTATTTTGGGATTAATGCTACACATTTGATGATAATATGATATGTAATATTATGTGAATATATATTATATAATATTATGTGAATATATTATATAATACGTGAAACATGATATAATAAACATAATAATAAATATATAAAAAATTATATATATATCTATATATATATTAGACATACATAATATGTGAAACATGATGCATGACTGGTTGATAGTGTGAGTGTATCACATTACAGGCCAATGAAAGCTCTTGTGTCATCAATGAACTACAGATACACATAAAGGGGTTTTTGTTATTTGCCACCTAATAAAGCATTTGACTGCAATTTATTTTAAGCAATTGTTTATTATGATAATGACAAGTGTGATGCTTTGTAAGTTGTGGTTGATTGGTATTTGTGATACTGCCATTAACTTAAGGCATTATTTAGACATCTACTCGAGTCGACTGGTCTAGACTCTAGGCCTAGTCTTAGTCTACTGATTATAGCACAGCCACAGCACTGCCAGCTTCCAGATTTAGAACCTGACTCACGTCTGTATTTGTGGGATATATTTCTATAGAGATCGAGTTGCCCCTCAGCTATATGTTCCAGGTGTGATCATTGTGAGGTTAAATAGACCAATTTTTCACTTAGGGGAAAAGTGGGAAGGTTTGACCACTTTACACTTCAATGGTTTGATTTTAGTATACACGAAAGAACAATCGGTAAGAAGGACTTTTCTACTGGTCCCTAAATGTTTGATGTTCCAAATAACTTAATAAGGCACTGATCTTGTGATTTGTGACCCAATTCAACGTTGTAAAGGTTATTTACACAAACAAAGTGGCGGGAGGGGAAGTTCGACCACAGTCAAAGTTCGGGCGGATCGACTACACGTATATGTATAGATCTACATAGTAGAGTCTATACTTTTGAGATGTTGACACCACTTCAACTTTCAGTCGCTAATTGTTTTTGGTGGTGTATTGTTGCAAATTGTTTCAAAGTAAACATAACAATTATTCATTGATCTATATAATCTATTATGTTCCAGTCTAAAACTATTAATTGTATAAAATAAAAAATAGGGTTTTAATATTGTGGTCGATTCTTCCCGCCTGCTCGAACATCCCCATTTCTCCCCTAATTAATTATATTATCGCCCATTCTGCATTAACATTATATCTACGTATTTAGTGTGAATATAATAATAATTAATTATTTTCCAATCGCTTACGTATCTATTATCACGTTTTCCCATTATGTATACTATACATGTGCTAAAAAAATTGAAATATCATGAAATAATCTAATTTGATGAAGCAAACCGCAAAATCCAACTTCACTGTTAAAAATGACCAAATACAGGTTTTTAGGTGAACACGACGAAAAAGTACGAAAATCCAAAACGCTACCGCTAGACCACGGAGGCGCACTTCATGTGTTGTGAAATGTCAAAATAGTAATCTGTATCATCTTCTACAATGTTCACTTTCCTATGTATAGTTATATATATATATATATATATATATATATAACTAATATCAGGGTTCGCAAGTTTTTGCCGAAGCGTTTTAAACTATCAATTAAAACAAAGTTAAACCTGTCACGCCAAAAACAAAATTTGAAACTACTTTTGAACAAAACTACTGTAAAAAACTCAGATCCAAAGTATATATTTGGCAACAGTTATTGACAAAAATAGCAGAGCAGAAGGTGGAATACTTCTAATTTACCTTTGAGCAAGTTAACTGTGTTTCCTCGTGGTGACACCAAGTTAATTAATTCCAGTTAAGTGAATTAACATGTGTGAATGGCTAAGTGCAGGTGAATAAATCAAAAGGATTGTTATTCTAAAACTTTTTTATTACCTGTCCGTTTATATATTTCCCAGTATGAATACTGCATACTTTATATGACATCAAACCTAGAAATCTTTTAAATTTAAACTAATTATAATTAGTTTAAATTTACAAGATTTCTAGGGTTGAAGACCAATTTACTGTAGAAATAACTGAACTAATTTTGAAGCGGAAATAACATGTCATCATCTTGGATTAGGCCATGTGGTAGCCTATCCGCTTCCGGTATTCAGGCGGGTCGGCGCGAAAATAATAATAAAAAGAATAAAGGTCATGGCGGCGGGTTTCAGGTGTTATCGGCGGGTTTGTAAAACAAGTATTAAAAAATCAATGGCCTTACCAATAAGCAGTTAATCTATGTTATTAAAATTAACATGGACATAGTCTATGACTATGTCATAGAGCACTCATAACCAATTACAGTGATTGTGGTACACTATATACCACCAATAAACTATGTTTATTTATATTAATAAAACTACCACCGACATAGACAAAACAAGACAAATTACAGTCCATTACATCATTAATATCTTAATCTTATATGTTCGCAAATTCTCGCGGTTTTCTACTTTGACAATAGGTGCGAAAATTGTTTTTATTTTGGACTGAGTTGCGTACCATTTGTGAAAGTTTGTTTATTCAGTAAACTAATGTTTTACCACCAGAATGAATTCTAGACAATTCTAATGATGCAATTTAATTAATTTCTATCATTTTCTTTAAAGGTTCTATTAAAAGCAATACAATTATTTTTTTCTCCAGACAACGACAAATCTACGTCATTGGTTATTGGCATTATTGTGAAACGCTATTTTCAAATAAAAGACGCTGATATATAACCCAAATATGGATACCACAAAAGTATGTCATTTCCGTTAAGTGGTAATATGGCCGTGCCGATTTCGTATATAGAATAAAGTCCAAAATAATGTAAATAATATTAGTTTAATTTACAATTATGTTTCAGGTTTCCGAATGTGACCAAATCACCAAACAACATCGAGATTGGTTGCGAAATTTGCGACGTAAAGGTTTCACACCAACAAAATTTACCAGGCTTTGTTCGGTGCATTTTGAGGATATTTTTTTAATACGACTGGTAATATTAGACGCCTTGATGCAAGTCCAGTTCCAATAAAATTCAATTTTCCTCCTCGCCTCCAGAAGACCGAAACAAACCGAAAGATGCCATCTAGCAGTAATCCCGGTCCAGAGTGTGGACCATCTAGTGAAGAGTACCCATTGATCACTGTAATCCATGACCATCCTTATGATGTCAAGAAAAGTCCATCAAAGTTAAAAAGACAACTAGATGATGCTTTGGGTGCAGTCGCGAAGTACACAAAGAAACTTAAGGCTTCTCGGAAGAGGACTTCACGACTAAAAAGGAAAGTAGACTCTTTATCTTCGGTGATGGCATCCTTAAAAGAGAACCATGTAGTATCTAGTGCGTGTACGGATGCATCTACAAACAGCTTCTGGCGAGACATCAAATTGATGGTGGTCATGGCATTTGCACTGTGCAGAACAAAACGAGCATTCTGAATACAATTGAGGATGAGTGTAACATTTATGGAGTGCAGAAAGGTACTCTGGATGTTGCACTTTCCCGCAGGTATGACCTGGAGCTTAGAATGCCATCAGAAGAGGATCTCTCCAATGTCAGTGAGCTTTCCTAGCATAAAGAAACAGCTATTTCCTATATTGCTGGCTATGTTGAGAAGATGGCTGAGAAAAGGATCAGTTCCCCTGAGTGAGTTGATGCACTGACTGTTCCCACAAATGTGCACTCACACATACCCTTTATTGTCTTCAAAGACAATGGTGGTTTGATTAACCCATCACCAGGTGTTAACAAAATCATGCTAAAATGACACCAGACTCACGGTCTAGGGCTCCCTAGTGCCATTGCTATGGTAGTGTTGCAGGAGTGGGTAGAGGCTAATATATTTGAATCATTGAATGGTCACATGTTCGATTCAAGCTGCATCAACAACCATCTGTTTGATCTGATCAAGCGTTGTTCCCTGTGCTTCACAAAGATCAGAATGCATCATCTTGGGAAACAACACACAGCAGTGCTCTAACCTGAAACGGTTAGGAAGAGGTTATTGAAACTGATATTATTTAAACATCAGTGAGGGTGTTACATGCAACACACTATTTATAGTATACTGTTCGGCATCTGCACTTGTAATATATATTCTGCATTAGTTTGTAATACTATAGTAGCCTGTTTCTTAAAATTAGTGAGGATGCTACCACACGATGGTCATAGTGTTTTGGTGTATATAATGTAGTGCACTAAGTGTACATAGAGTCTGGAAATTGCTGCTGCAAATACTCCTTCAGAATGACTCTGAGCAGTTGTAAGTGTGGAACAAATATTTTCATCATCAGTGAGGGTGTTTTATGATAGTGTCACATCTGTCACTTCTCGTATCTGTTTATCCTTAAAAAAAATAGTTGTTTTGTAATAAATATTTTATTACTATGGTTACAATTTAAAACAGTATATATGGTTGTATCTTTACGGTACACTGCTTTTCACTTATACGCACATTCCTATTCCTTCACTGGAATATTTCCAACAGTGTGTTTTCGTAATCCCGTCTTTCCCCGAGCGCTCCCCCACTGCGTCGCGCAGTCTACGAAGGCCGCCCCCCGCGGATGGTTGTCAAACTGTACCCATCTGTTTATGTTTGGGCTGACTCCGTCCACCGAAGCGCCCAACACTCAAACCACTCCACTACCTCTATTGGTCTTCTTAAGTTTCTCTTTTAGTACACCTACTTTCCTCCAACTACCTCCATCCTCGAGCGTTCTTCCATGGCGTCGCGTGGTTGTTGAACTGGACTCATTGATTATTGGCTGGGCTGTATCCAGAGTCTAGTTTGTTTATTTTTATTTTCGGGGAGAATCCTCTGGCTGTCGCTTATGTGGGAGTGGTTGAGAAATCCCCTCCATCACCACTCAAAGGGGAGCAGTACCGAAAGATGGAGCCGCAATACCCCGAGGGTGGTCATTGCCAGAGTGTTTTACGTCCTCGTTTTGTTTTAACGTCCCCCTTTATTTTAAATAATTCAACGGGGACGGCAGCGCCATTTAACGTGGTCAGCCACCCACGATGTTGTGAGACGAGAAATTAATCTCTTGAAAAGTTTCGACCTCTTGCGGGGTTCGAACCTGTGACCGTTGGCAGCAAGTGCCGGGTGCTTAACAGCTAGGACACCGGAGCTCACTGCAAAGTCTATTATCCCCAAAGGGTTATATATGTCACTAGGATATCCGATGATGTTTCATTTTGTACTATTTATTTCGAGTGACAAATGCTCTCCCAATTTAACCACTACCTCATGGATTGGGGTAGTTTATTATGTAGTGGTGTTACTGTTTTAGCACGCACTCACAGATCTTTCTAGTTACCATACATACACCCACATTTAAAAGTTGGACAGGCACCAGTCCATGAAATGAGCAACATTTACATCTTATTTACAACCGTAATGAAACGAAGTCAAAGATGAAACAACCTTCAGATATTCGAACACGGGTAGTCCAATCTGTGGTCCAACACGCTACCGCTAGACCACGGGGGGGGGGGGCGCTTCTACATTCACATAGATATAAGCACTTAATTACCAGTTATATAATTAAAACAATACCCAAATACATATATATGTATTTAAATGTGTGTCCCAATTTTCAAAAAGAAAATAATTTCTCGTGGAAGCATCTGTTTGAAAATTCAAACTAAACGACAACATCCAAACTTCAGATTACATTGACGTTTATTCGTACTATCCCATTGACCTGAAAGAAAATTCCGATCGCTGATTGGTTAGAACAGTCACCTGTAAACCTTGAAGGTGTAGGTTGAAATTTAGTTCATACCTGTGTTTGTGGAATGTTTCCAGAAGGAGTCGTCCATCGACCAGTTGTCCCAGTTATGATCAGTACTGAAGCTAAACAAATCCATAAATCAACCGACCTTATAATAATTATATTTTAAATAGCGCCTTATTCAACATAATATAACATGTTCTAAGCTCATATGGCACCAATAATAAATAATAATTTATATAGCACCTTATTCAGCTATATAGCTGTTCTAAGGCACTTTACGGTAATACATTGTATAATGATGATGATTTGTGTTTTACGGCCACTTTTGTACTGAAGGTACTGAAGCTTAGTCAAAGATGAAACACCCTTCAGATATGCCTACGCCATGATTAAAACACTGGTGATACTGATCTGTGGTCCAACGCACTAACAACTAGACAACGGAGGCCCCCCTGCTTTGTATAGATAAATACACTGGTTTATATATAAATAGGCGAATTTCAATAAGTGCGCTGTAAGACCCTTACAAAATATTTCTTTAGGTGCTGCAAGTTTAATATGGTTTGGCAAATCATTCCACAGCCTGGGAGCTGATGTTTGAAAAGATTTCGCTCCATACAGGAAGCCATTCCAGCTGGAACATATCTGGTGTTACAGGTTCCCTTTTACAAGTGAGTGTCACCTGACGTGGAGCATAGTTCTGCACTCGCTGTAAGCTTTTTGTCAAATACATAGAGAAGGATATTATATATATATATATACATTGATGCATTGATGCATTGTCCAGTCGAGATATGGCCGTTTAGTCATTTATTTAATAGTCCTATTCAAATATCTAGGCTTAGCTTAAGGATATGTGTACTTAGCTTTAGCTCATCAACTATAAGGTGTGATGATTACTGGTGCTGAATGGGCAACTTAGTTTCAAACATATTAGGCCGAGTTATTAATATGTAACACTGATTCAAGGAATCCAATTTATCAGTCAAGTTTTCCAAAAGCGCCACCAGACCTTGGTAATTTTCATTGATAAGGTAACATCTAACATTTAAATATTCTCTTATTTCAGTTTATCGATAGAAAAATATTTCAAATTTCTAATGTGATGTTATCATAACGTTCCGTGTTGTTGAATCATAAAGTTAAAACGTTCATCACTCATGTTAGGATTGGTGTTTTACGGCCACTTTTGTGCATGTGGTAGGCTAAATGGGCCGAGCGACCTCCGAAGGTAACGAAACGAAGTCAAAGATGAAACAACCTTCATATATGCCCACGCCGAGATTCGAACACGGGTGGTAGTAATCTGTGGTCTAGGAATGACTCGGCTATTAACGATGATCATGATGATAGTAAGAAGACCCAGTAAGCTGTTCTCTTATACTCTACAGAAAAGACACATATCTCGTAAAACAATAAATAACAATGTCGTAAAATAAAAATTATTTACTGACGATCCAAGATAAATGACGTTGTTAATTAAAAACAACAATGCAATGTGTCTTATCCAAAGTTCCGAACTGGGCACCAATATACATTAAATATATAATATCAAATTATGTATTAATGGCACGTCTTATTAATAACTAAGATCCTTTTGATGTATAATATGTCCGTTTTAATTCCTTTTTACTCCGTTTCATGACAATGATGCCCATTTTTTTTTTTTAAAATTGTCCGTTTAGATGTTTCTACATAAGGAATACAATGGATATTATTAACAAATTCCAGTTTTGATAATTCATCATCGCGTAATATCAATACTACAAATAGCAAACAAACAGTCCTTTACAATAGCTGAAAGGTATGGCTAAACCATGCCAGCATCTCTTCTCTATAATAACCTATAATCCACTGTTTATGACCTTGTAATGTCCTTCAATGTTTCTTCATGACGTGACATTTTTTATGGGGACGTAATATTATCCAGTTTACTCTACAATTTTAGAAACAGTTATTTGTGTTATATACACAATCAGCGTTAGGCGAAAAGTTTTGTTTACTCACGATGACGTCACCAATACATGTCATCATTCACAGAGAGGGAGGGGATAGATTATGTTCGCTGTAGTAGAAAATTTTATTAATTAATGTGAAAATTAGATATCAGTTTTCAACCATGGGATTAGGCAGAATACTTATTTCTGTAAAAAGGCTATCAAAACTGGACCCAAAATATAATTTCATTTCGGTATTGTCTCACATTTTAAATGAAGATTATGTTTCTAGGACACTGAATGGCCTAAATTGTGCCGATGTATCGTTAAGAAATATTCATCCATCCGTCAACCCACCCAGCAGACGATTAGGTACATTATAAGATATATAAATAATTTAATTATAATTACCACTTTAATAGAACGTCATTATAAAGATTGAATCGTACTTAAAGGCACTGCGTGTGTATGTGAGAGGTGTTTTCCTTGTTGTTAATTCAAGAATGTGCGTGCTTGTCCCAGCGTGAAAAATGTAGTTTACAATGGATGAACAAAAGAAAATCATATCGACAGAGGAAAATTCACATTGGCAAAAGCCAGAAAAGGGTATCTGCAAGCAAACAAACATCAACAAACAAATGATACTTTTGATTTATATGTTTATTTACTGTTGTTCTGCGAAAATGCTCGCAGCACAGTGTGATTGACACACTTACGTCGATTATCTAACCTACGTCACGTGACCTGATGTCACACATTTTGGTCACGATGGTTAAAAAACAACTAAACCTCTCTTTATTCACTGAACTACGTACGAAGACTAATTAATGCTCGTGTAAATCAATAAAAGCGCATACTTTAATATATAATAAACACGATGAGTATATTGATAATGGTATGACCTAGATCATGGATGGCGTATGACATGAAACGGTAAATGAACGATGAGTGTATGTATCAGATACAAACATCATCTTCCATATTGCGTTGTCTGTTAAACAAAGTGTTATCATTCGCATCGGAATTATAGCATCAATGATGAACATTTAGCTATAGCATTCTTCTCCATTGACTTCATATTAAAGTGAACCACCAGGAATACACACCCAGTTTATACGAAAGTACATGTAGCCAATCAAATAGAAAGCAATAATAAAACATAAACAATAATAAGACAGAATAATCTTATCCCCATTTACAAATTAGAATTAATATAACCTCGTCTAAAAAACTCTCGGGCTTCGTGTATTGAGTGAGGCGCAAATATTTTCGACAGTTTGGCAAAACGTGTTTACTGAACGTCCACTGAAACGAGTTGACGTGATTCGGCCTAGAAATGTGTAGCAACAATCTTCGGTTAAAACGTTTTGATGAAACATCGGTTAAAAATACTTACATTTCCGGCTAAATTATGTTCACAGAATATCTACAGAACAAATATAGCAGCAACGAGTACGATATCGGATTGAAATAAAGATAACAAAAATGGCTGAATAATAATGACACGTCGCCACAATAGTAGCAGCGTACAAACATAAAAACAATTACCGTTAGACATACACACGATCTTCAAGTGGAAATATACCGAAGTGCCGATAATTATTGAAATGGTGGAATAAGATTTTCCTATGAAACGCCGAAAAACGTTAAAATGGGGACAACCTACGATATAGACCAAGAAAATGATAGAATCGTTTACTTTCTATAGATATGACTATTTTTGTTAGTATGGTTTTCGAAATGCTGGTCAGCGGTCAGTAGACTTCATGTTGTTTCTGGCGTTTTATAAGCCAAAATCACATCATCCAACGAAATGATCGTAGCCACTCTAGGAACATCAATGGCTTGACATACATAATGAGGGCGATGTCTGGTCTTAAGTTAATATTTCAATCGGCCGTCACAGGTTAGTAAAATGATGACAGTACATCGATCTGTTGCAGCCATCCTCGGTGGGACATCAGTGGGTCATCTTCAGATCCATAGTTCAGAACAGGGCATATTTGATGACGGTATCCCGTTATTTTGGGCGCTTCATTCCATCTCACCCCAAAGTGTGAACCCGACGCTCCGAGACGCACCAAAAATGACACCGTTTTGTCTTCGGGATCCATTTACGTCACGACGCAGCGTCGCTGGGGCTCAAAACATATGCACCGAAAGCTGACTGAGTGCCGTCCTGCCCGGACTTGAAAATCACAGTCTTAACTTAGAACAATCCAGTCCGCCGCGCGAACATTCCGCAGTCACAAGATAACGCACTGTTTCTGATGTTCCCTGTGATGTTTTCGTCGTTTGTGTAACAGGGCCGCCTTGGCTGCCCTCTGGAACACCTCCTGTACGCCGTGACGAGTCTTGGCGCTACACTCCAGGTAGGCGTGGGCACCGATCTTCGACGCCATTGCCATGCCCTGCTCGGTTGTGACCGGCTTCAGCTTTCGCTCGGCCAACTGTCTGTGCACGATGTTGTCCCCTCTCAGGTCGGACTTGGTGGCCACCAGCAGGATGGGCGTGCCCGTGCAGAAATGTCGCACCTCGGGCAGCCAGGTCTGGGCCACGTTAACGAAACTGTCAGGATTGTCGACCGAGAAACAAATTAGCACGACGTCCGTATTGGGATAGGAGAGGGGACGAAGTCGTTCGTAATCCTCCTGACCCGCCGTGTCGTATAGCACTAGTTCTATAAGCCGACCATCGACCTGTAAATAAGGACAAGATGGCAGATATCAGTATTTGGCTGATTTCCAAGTACCACCACGACCACCACGACCACCACTACAAACGACATCACTGTTATTATTATGGCCACTACTACTACTACAACCACTAATTTTACTTCTACTACTGCTGGGCCCTCCCATAACAAAATTATTGTACCACCGGCCGTCCTCTCATCCCCCCCCCCCCAACACAAGACACCTAAAACTTCAGTGGAAAATGAGGTACGTTCAATAGATCAATCGTGGCCAAGTTACATTAGAGTAACAATACTATTGGAACTAACAATAATAGATATTACACCAATAGATCATCCTTACACCTGGTATCATGAGATCTTGAAACTGTCTACATCTCTGAAAACGACCTAAACAACTTGGGATCTGCTTTACAAAACGTACATTCGCTGCATGCCCCGATTCCCGGGGACTAGCGTTTAGGTCGGCGTATCGCATCCACTCACCTGGATCTCGGAGATATGCGTCTCAAATATTGTGGGTATGTAGAGCTCTGGAAAGTGATCCCGGCTAAACACCATCAACAACGACGTCTTGCCACATTCTCCATCACCAACTACGACCAACTTCCGACGTTCGTACATCTGACAAGCTGACGATTGTCTCTCTCTAGCAAGTACCTTATAGGGGAACAAATCACATAACAACGATCTTAAGAGTGCAGGAAAAAACTCTGCGTGCTAACGTGTGCAAAGGGGAGAGGGGGCGTATTAAGTGTGTGTTTGTGCTATCAAAACAACATTATGACTATAAGGTTAGATTTAGCTTCGTAGAACATTATGTTAGACAATTTCGTTGATAGCGGCATGAATACTATTTAATATTAAGGAAAGCTTTCATCGCCAACTCATCACCAATTCGCGAAGCAACTCCTCTCAACGTACCAATTACGATTCACTCACCTGAGACTGGAAGCTGCCCGCATGCTTCTTCAATGAGGTCATCATACAATGTCTAGCTTGGTGATAAGGTTTCATCATGGATGCGAATCCGTCTATCACGTGGCGCAACTAAACAAACAAGGTCACCGGAGCTGTTCAGCTATTGGCCAATAATAATCCACGTTTAATGACCTCAACCGTAATATCAGAATATAGATTAGCACCAAGTGAAACCGCAATAAAATCGCTGATAAACTCAGTTCAGTTCTGCCCGATTTTGTTGCAGTTGTTGTGGTTGTTTTTAATGTTGTGCCTGCTGTTGCTGCTGCTGTTTAAAAACATATTCGATAATCTGCATCTCCCATTGTCATGTTACGTTTAAGGCATTCAACAGAACCTTTGTCTCTCGAGCGATCGATCGTATCTGTTCATATTTTCACTGGAGGCGACAGCGGAATTACACTAGATCTTGTTTTCATGAGAACGTCTACTTCATGAATCTATTAAATAGAACAAAATTAGAACATTATTATATCAAAGAAATGTTTTATTATGAAAACAGTACAAAGCACCAAAGTTCATTGGACGTCAGAACTGTTTCTTGGTCAAGATTTTGATTCTGATTCCTGCAGAACATAAATCCATATATATATATATATATATATATATATAAAGATATTTAAGGCAGTATCGCCCAACTGACATATTCTTTATATTAAAAGGGATCATTAACCACTGACAGGTGGATAAGTTGGTCAACTACTTCAAAGGCTTAAGAGTAGTCCTACCTGCGGCGCTAAATAAGACAATTAGTTGACAAACAAAGATCAAAGACGCAGGTAGTTTGTTTACACTAAAGTGGAAAGACACAAAATGCAAGTTCCGAAGATCAGAATAACCACATACTAACGATTGAGAAATATATATGTATATATATGCAATCAGATGAATAACAATTGATTAGAAAGAAATATCGATTAGACGCGATTATTTACGATATGCATAACAAATGACAAATTTCCAGTTAAAGTACTTGCGTACGAGCACTAAAGGTTTTGTTGTTCGGGGAGAATCCCCAGGCTGTCGCTTAATCAGCACAGCCTCTGCACGAGCACTAAAAGTTTTTCCACCCGTTTTATCTACCTACCTACCTACCTAGGGTTGTTTCTTCGAATTATGCATCTATTCTGGTTGGAACGGGTGTTGCCTATTTAAAGGTCTAACAAACGAGCCGAATCGACAAAACCCGGATTTATACAAACAGACGACTTCCCGGATATCCCCCGGATATAGACCGACGAACGAGCCGATGGCCGTCTTCAGTGTGCGCCTAATTCGAGCTTAGCATCGTCTCCGGAACTCGATCGCTGACAAACGGTCGTATTATCATCGAACCGCGTTCGCTCGCAGTTCGGCTAGCCCGAACCCCACACACCGAGCCGAGCCACAAGGAGCCACACGACCACCGGAGAGAGTACAACTCGTATCTGGCACCGTCTAGACCTTCTCGGCAATACAAAGGCGTCAGTGTTAACAAACAGAAGCTATTTTATTTCGGTCAACTAATCTCCTGATAAAGAAAGTTACTCGCTGCTCGGATCCGTTAAAGGCTGTACCGAGGCCAGGCCAGTGGCGTGTGCTACGTACGCATACGCGCGCGCGCGAAGGAGGACTGGATCCGTTATCCGGTCGTTTATCGTTTTGTTATGCCGGAGAACAGAATGGTGGCGTCTCCGATCCTGAGATTTGATTGTTACTATGACGTCGGTCTGATAGCTTGAGAGAAGGCAGATCCGGATGGCACCAAGGGGCCAAGTGCGACAGACCTACAGACGGACGGACGGACAAAATTACGAGCTGGAACCTCAACAAATATGGGTAACACACACACACACACTTAGTGGCTTCTCCATATCTGGATCTCGGTACGATGTATATCAGACGGGACTTTACGTGGTACTTTAAGTTTTATTCTATTTTTTTCTTTCTTCGCACAGTACTTCACAGAATAAACTGTAATTAGCTTAGACAAACAAGATTTATAAGACTTACTGAACTAAATGAGTGACAAAAAAGAACAACAACAAATCCATGTATAGCTTAAAAACTACAAATTGACTGGCTGTAAAACCCTAATTCGCTAATTCTGGATACAGAATTCAGAACGAGGCGAAAATAAACATCACTATGAATAATTAAGAACCGATTATGATCTGTAAGTGTACCTCTTTAGCTGCTAGTTAAGAGCTGTCAGTGGGAGTATCACTCTCCCTCTCTCTGTCATGATGTGTGTAGAAATCAGCAGGCATCACGTAATCAGCTTTGTACATCACACATATGCCACAACATCAATAAAGTGCCTAGATATCGATTCACGAACCGGAATATATATACAGGGCTGTATACACAAACCGAACCACGGACCAGACCCCAGCATCCAGATATACGAACGCTCTCATATCGAGATCTGCCAGCATATTGTAATAATTCAGCCACAGGCTTAACCCGCAGCACGAATAATATATTATATTGTGTATATTTAACAACAACATATATATATATATATATATCATCCATCTTTGGTCGTCGCTGGAAATACTAATCATTAACCAGAAAGGTGGCCAACTAAACCGAAAAGCAAAGACAACATAACAACAACGATGACGAGTTGGCCAATTCATCCGTGACCAAATGTCAACAACGAATGCGTGTATCCATCCCGTACAGTCTCTCAATTATCGCCATACTTACCGAATCCGATGCTGAAACCGTCGTCTTCGCTCCTCAATTGGTCGATGTCACTAGCTGTCCATCGGAGGTTATCTCTCTAAATACACATCCATCGCTCAGAAAACCGAATCCTATCCGAAGTCGGCGCGTAATCGGTATTCCAGAATATCAGTCGTCTCGAACGAGCTAAGTCTCGCGGACTGTGTACGTACGTACGCTCCGTTTTTCGGCCGACGTTCAGTACAGATTCTGAATTTCACCGCCTCCTGCCATCCAGTCATTTCGAGCTACTACAACTACCACCTATCACATCGTAACGGAGGAGATCCGTACCCAACCAACGGCTATAGCGTTCTTCTAGCAGGCCGGGGGCTAGCATCGGGAAAGTAGACCGATTCACAGAGATATCTCGCTAACTTAAGCCATTCACTCGGCGTCGTTCGGGGAAGGGATACCCGTAGCGCAACCGATAATGCGCGTGACGTCGACGGCGGTATGTGTGGTTTCGATTCCCAAAGCTACCGGAAGACGTCACACAAACCGACTGTTCGGCTGTTGTGTTTCTTTTTTTTTTCCTTCTCAGAAATACATCAGCCGTCCATAATAGCATAGGATATTAATGTCAACATGGATGCAGAATTCGGTAATCACTAACTCTATCATATCCAATGTCCATGCGTGCGTGCGTGTGTGTGTGTGTGTGTGTGTGTGTGTGTGTGTGTGTGTGTGTGTTGTCCATATGCAAACTTACTCTCATCCCACCCAGAAACTAGTTATATATATATATATATATATATATATATAGCAACGGATTCAAAATCGGAATTTGCGTGTAAATAAACAACGCTTTATTAACTTGGCCACTGTGTCACTATAGACACGATATTGACTTCTCTATAAATTTATGACTGATGTCTGAACATTTGGTGACAACCCAAATTCCTATAATGTGATATGGTGAAGCTCTGTGTAACAGACTAAAGAGGATCTGAAATGTTTCTGGGATCCCTTTCAACATGATCTTTCCGGGAAGTAAAACAAGTAAACTTCCTGGTTTGGTGATCGCCATTTATACAACTAAGACCACACAACCATCATCAGCATCAGTAGAAACTGAGAGATTTCATAAGATCCACTTCCATTGATCAGTTTTATTAAGGAGAAGTGACCTATAATCTAACTGTACCTGGTGAGAGTCCTATGAACGTATTTTAGATAATGTTTGACGGTCACTTTTGTGCACATGGTAGGCTAAACGGGGCGAGCAACATCCAATGGTAATAAATGAATCGAGGTGAAAGATGAAACACACTTCAGATATATGCCCACGGCGAGCTTTGAACTCGGGTGGTTGAAATATGTGTGCAACCGCGCTACAATTTAGACCACGGAGACGCCTCATAAAAGTATATTAGAGAAAGTTGTGGTTTTCGTTTTCTGTTTTTTTTTTTCTTCTACGAAATTAATTAATAGGTGTGTTCCTAATACAAATACATACGCAATGGCTCATATGCAAGAACAATTTAGTAATTAAGCGTCAACACACATATACACAGAGAGATACAGAGAGAGATACACAGACACAGACAGAGAGAAAACACCAATCTGCCCACTCACACAGGTATTACGGTATTGCTTCTCTTGGTATGCCAACAATGCCGTGTATGGCTGGTATGTGTAGTTCTAGCACCAGACCAGCCATTGACCAGTCGAGATAAACAGCTGTTCCCTGGAAAAGCGCTACTCATCGGGAAGCCCCCCCCCCCCATCCTGATTCCTCTTATGAGTATGACCTCAGTGAAAATCACACACCTTTCTTGCCTTTATGGCGAGGCGGTCCTTGTTATCTTCTCCTGTTTATCTCTTCGGCTTTACTGTTTCGCTAAATCAACCCAGATCATAAATTGTCTACACCACGAGCTGAACTTCAACTGACACATCGCATAAAATATAATATTCAATATGATTCCTAATATTAACTACACATATAAGGAAATCCAATAATAATAATAATATTTTGTAAAGCACCTTATTCAGCTTCAATGGCTCTAATGGTGCTTTATGTTTAAAGCATAATTAAAATTTTAAATTTCTAAGCTTATAGAGCTTATATAGTTTTTAAGAACATATTTCTTTACTTGCTGCAAGTTTAATATGATTTGGTAACTTATTTCACAGTCTAGCAGCTGCTGCTCGGGAAGAGTTATCTCCGTACATTGTTGTGTGGCTTTTTGGTATCGTCAAACGTGAACAAGACTCAGATCGCAGCAGTCTCACAGGTACATACTTTTGGATCAAATCGCTTAGATACGGTGATGTTGTCAGTACTTCGAATGTATGAAACAGGATCTTGTTAAGTGATCTGAAACCCACAGGAAGTCAGTATAGCTGGAACAAAACTGATGTTACATGTTCCCTTTCGCGAGTGTGTGTCACCAGACGTGTGACACAGTTATGAACAAAATTTAAATAAAATACTTGGTGTGTGTATGTATATATATATATATATATATATATATATATATATCATGGGATATACACTGATTGGAGATATAAGATGCGAGATACAAGTCGTTTATTCAACTGAAATATAAATAGACCAATTATTTACCATTGGCATCTCAAATTGGCATAGTTCGCATATGCGCCAAAGATCAATGGAATATATCGCTTCGGGAGAAAGATTAAAATAGGATGTTTTGTAATTTTTTAAGCCGACCCAATGCCCCGATTGGTTTACGTAGAAAGTGACGTAAACGCGTTTATACTGATGAGAACCACTCATCTCATTGGCGTGCAGCACGTTATTTAAAGCTTACTTCAATTTTATGCAGACTAATTTCGCCCACAGCAGATCGGGATCCGTTTGAGGACAGAGAGCTTCGTATTTCAATCGGTATATCGGGATATGTCCGTATACCAACAAAGACGTGGCGACACAAACGTCGTGCCGCCTTTCAGAACCCCACCAACGTCCGGATCTTTAGATTGATAACATTAAAACTGTTTCCAGTCCGAACAGCTTTTAGGAAGCAAACCAATCCGATCTTTGGTGTTTCGCTGTTTAGGTTAGAAGTATTCTTGCCAGAAGCGTTCGGCTATTATTAGTCTGAAGTCGCTCAAAATAACTTCCATAAAATTAGAAGTGTGTTCTGGTTTTTTGTGTGTGTGTGTGTGTGTCTGTGTGTGTGTGTTGATTTTAGGTAACGCTAAAGTTTACTTAATAAAAAAGCCACTTCCCTCCGCCGTCCACCAGACCATCAGTGGTCTAGTATATTTATAATCGTTTAATTTGTTCGACCTTGACCTGATGTTGGACTAGAACAAGAACAAAAGATGAAGGCATTCTAATATAGAATACAGATAAACTAAATTAGGAGATAACTAACCATTTTAGACGTGAAACTGATTAATCACCTCAACCGTGTATTGGAGCTAATTAACAATATCGCTGAATCACCGAATGCGTCATATTATTGCGCCATAACCAAAATAAAATGACGGCAATACAGATGAAGCGACTTCCATCAATAAGAACAAAGTGAGGTGTTGGTGCAGAAAAAAGAAGAAAGTAACAACTTGTAGGGAGGCTTTTCATTGAGGCAATCAAGAAACAATTGTCACTTACCTCTGATTCCAAGATGTATGTCATCTTCAGTGCAGATAGGTACAGCTAGGTGCCGATACAAGATGTTTATCCGAAACTGTTCATACACTGTTCCCACACGGTTACAAACCTCCAAGATAACGACACGATATCAGCATACCTGTTATGCCACTGTTCAGCGAACCTTAAATTCTATTTTCATCGTATCATATATTTCTGATAACTGACCAATAACATCAGTTAGTATGAATACACCATATAGCACGTTGTTTCTTCTCGATCCAGACCACTAACTCCTGAAGAACAATCCGTTCTCTTCCTTCCAGGCCAAACAAGATTAAAGGTTTGAATCGCATAGTTGTACACCACGATGTACGTTTATTAAACAATTTACAATAAGCGTTCTTTTCGTGCACAATGGTAAGTACACTGCGTTGTAGATCTTCAGGCTCTGCAGTCGAAACCTAATGTTGCTTTGGCTATAGGATGTTCAATTCATCAGTATATGGCTTTAGCCTGATAACCTAAATAGCACCTCAGAGCCATATTTCTCAGGTGTAAACATCCCCAAAACTAAACAAAACAACCTTACTTGCATTGCGTTAGCTCCAAATAAACCGGCACTATTCCTATCAATATGGGTATACCTGATATACTTAGAATTTGATTAATTCATGTACTACCTGACTAAGCGAACTTTTTACTTATATTTGTCAAATGGGGAATTTTTTAATTTATCAAGCAAATGGGTATTTTTTCATTTCACAAAACATTATTCTCCCATTGAAAGAACTGTAATCCCCGTTAAACTATCAACTAACGCTTCTGTAGGTATGGCCTTATGAGTTCGTCTTTCAGTAAACACAGAGAGGTACTTCACCTTTGCGGAGCGCATTCCTGAATTTATCCTTTGCCTGGATCAGCTCGCTTCTGGAGCTGATCCGCAACTCGCGGCGTAGACATCACTTACCTGGCTCGCAAAATAAACGAGATCCTTCAATCGAAGATAAATCAGGGAGAAAATATTTTATCCGGATCATATCGTTCGGCAACCTGGAGCTTTATTAATGCATCGAAATTCATATCCAGAGATCACGTGATTATATGCCGTGAATCCCAAATTGGTGAAGGGTGGCGTTTTGAAAAAGTATTTATGGATGGAGTTATCGTTATCTGCACAGTGTTGTGAATATATGTCAGCACCTAAATATACTACTACTACTATCAACACTACTACTACAACCACTACTATTAAAAATACTAATACAACACTGTTACAAATACTTACTTTTGTTATTGCTGCTACTATTGTTGTAATTGCGCTAATGTTGCTGTTGCTGGTACTACTACTGTTGTTGTTGTTATTGTTGTCCTGTTGATGGTGTTACCTTTGTTGTTTACTGTTGCAGTGATTATTATTAACTTATCTGTATTTAGTTGATGTATAAAATTGGTTTGATCATTATGCAGTATTTACGTTTCATAAACCGTCCAGTAATTAGTCCAGTACCTTAATTAATTTCATCCTGTTCTTTCATAATAATCTGTTTAGGGAATGTTTTGCTAGTTTTATAAACACTGTTCCGTGACGGGAAAGCAAATTTAGAAACTTTTACACGGCCCTTAACCAAAACATAAGTTACAATTCCAGCTATTTCCGTTTTGGAAACAAAAGTTCTTTTGTGACCATAACTTCCATATATATTATATATATATATATATATATATATATATATATATATATAGATATATATATATATATATATATATATATAGAGAGAGAGAGAGAGAGAGAGAGAGAGAGAGAGAGTTAATATCGGTCCATGAAGAAAACATATCCAGCGTTTGAGATTTATAGTTTCTAATTTAGGAAATATGTACCAGGATTTTATCACAGGATCTTTGCGAACATTCCAGTACATGTTTTCAAACAAATATTATTTAAATAATATGACCATTATAATTTAGATTCATGGTCCTTGTAGACGTTTTAACATGATGTACCAAAGAATCGTTCGTTCATCAAGATGCAAACTTTTATGATGCACCAATCGAGGATTTGATCAGTTCAGATATCTCCTTACTCTATTCGTGACAACACAAGCACGCATTTAAGAAGTACATGCGTGGAGAGCCTATAATGTTCCCCTAATATAAACCGAACCATATCCCGTATCGAGCCCATAATTGTTTTGCACAATTAATCATTTACGTCCGGCACAAATACATTCACAACAACAATCGTTACCTATATTTTGGTGACCGAAACGTATCGCAAGAAATACATGATTTTTTTCGTCGTCGGATGTCAAGTGAAGATGTTCTGTAGATAAGTCTAAAAAATTATTACATGATTCATATTATTTAAATTTGTCACAAATATATAGTTTTAATAGAACTTATTATTTAAATACATGCTCACTTTGTTGAATAAATGGTTTCATGAGCAATATACGAATTGTAGGTATGAAAAGACAAGACAGTGTTTTATAGATAAAACTAATTTATTTCCATGCTAACGGTAAGTTGGCGACATTTCAAACTCGAAACCTCTGCCAGGAGACGGCCATTTCAGTGGAATCAACGCATCCACAAAAGTCAGCAATAATCAAGATGCATAAAGGTTTCTCTGATGTTCAAGGGAACTGAAGAGTACCTATCCCATTTTTCTGAACCCATCCAGCTAACGTCTGTAATTGTGATAAATTGTCCACTTATCTCCATTGTTAATTAACCGTAATATGTTCGCATGTGTAATTGGTGTTGTTAATATATTCTCAAACATAAACGTGCTAACGAGGAGCAGAAAACAGCGCCTCTCCACCGCCCAACACCATATTCAACAATATTTGCACACAGAAGAATTTTTCCTTCAGCAAGAAAATCGTTACAGGAAGTTGAAAAATGCTTGGAGACTGATTCAAACGAGAAAATAATTATTAGCAGACAGAGGAGGGAAGAGGAACAAAACCAGCCTGGAAATCCTTCGAGCGTAAACCAACAGTACGGAATAAACCGTAACTGACCACTCTGGGTACATCAACACTCGCGCCGATATCTAAAGAACGTTGCGCAGACATCTTGGTGATTGAAATAACGTCCTCTTCGTGGAAGCCATGCGGCCTCCCAGTAAACAAGAGAGAATGAATGATCTGTGGGCGTTGTATGGAAAGGGAAATGCGTCGAGAAAGCGATTTGCACTCTGCCGAATGGTTCGCTGGTTCAGGTAGTATAATTTGCTACTGTCTTACTACAAGAGGCCAGCTCGTTGCCTATAACGTTGACAGTTCCAATAAATATTATGCGAAATGGGTAAACTCGCCATAGCTTAAGGAAACTACTAATCTCAATATTTAATTTATTATATAATTAGCCTGTCCAACCTGTGAAGGAACAGAAATTAATCCTATCACTTGCAGATGGTATCCGGACATTTAGCCAACGGACAGTTAGCCAACGGACATTTAGCTAATATTTGCAGGGGGACATTTAGCCAACATTCAAAATTTTCATCTTACATCTATATGTATATTGTTATATTTGGAGTTTGTATATGCTCTGTTCATATGATGTGCTGTTTATGGATGTTGCAAATATAGGCCTATCTTTAGATAAGATGTTAGCAACATAATAATTATTGCTGCTTTTTGTAAATTTTTTATATTTATATTAATGTATACTGTTTACTGTTTTCTCCGGTATTATATATAAATAATGATATGCAATATGTCAGGGTTTGGGAATTTTTTTTCACAGACTTTATTAACACCGTTAACTACTTACCTATATGATATTAATTACCCACATGCCAGATATAGTATATCTGGCATGTGGGTAATTACTACTTGTATATACGGCAGATAATCTACTAGTCTCAGAATAATCCTCTATCCAATGTTGACACATACATGTATTGTAATGTTGTTAAGATGTAACTGCATAACCCAGGTGATATATCATAGTTTTAAAATGTGATTTCATTTTGCCTCAGTATAGAAAGCCAGTCTGAATTTAATTTGAAGCAGTGTTACACTTTCTCATGATCATAGAGTTATATCACATTGATACATACCTGCATGTTAGCTTAAATTATTGTGATTATTATTTGATATCCAGCCTTTAGTACTGTATAAAGGTGGAAGGCCAGAGAATTCCACTTGAGAACATTTTTTACATGTTGCCGTTGGAAATAAGAAATATGCAAAAAGTGTGATCATCAGCAAGCTAATAATAGTCCACTACACAAAATGTTCAATGGATTCAGTTTCATCAGCATCAAGTGAGCAAATATTTTCAAACTTTGTAAATATTCACACTAAAGTTCACAATCTTCTATGCAACAGTAAAACTTTTAAGATGGTATTCTGCTATAGGATTCTCAGAGGCAGTGTTGAATTAGACTATTTAACTGTTCAGATAGACAATATTCACTTTGTGTGCAGAAGAACAATAAATGTAATTATTTTGTTATATTCCTACTATTCATGTAGACATTCATGTGTCAAATATTAGGGTGTAGGACAGTTGCTCACCAAACAAAATGAAAAAGTGGACACTATTGTTAATGAGGAAAACATTTTTTAAATTAAATGATTTTTAATTCATAAATATATTTATTAGTATCATATTACCTATATAATTATTGGGATGAATATTACCAATTATTAGGGAATTAAAGTTCAGAGCAACTCTCTATACTCCAAATATTGAGTAGTGTGCTAATAAAAATGCATGTATGTGAAAGACATTATCAAATAAATGGGTCACCTATTGCAAATAGATCTGGCTTTGTTTACAGTGCTTCTGTTTGGTGTACCTTCAAGTTGACCAGACCATCCCCAATGACACTTAACTTCTTTCACCTGGAACCAGTGACTTCTATAGGCTAGTAGGATAAAAGGGCCCCAGTGCAACTAGATCTGGCTTCCTTTACAGTGATTCTGTTTTATGTACAGTCAGAATTTGTTGATCCACAAGGTTTGTTGCATGATAATATGTGGGATAAACGAGAATATGATTATCGAGTTCGTGACATACTCAGTGATACTGGTAGTCTGTGTCACACATTTTTAAATCATACAGGTATACGTCCGTATTTAAACCAAAATTCAATAACCGTACGCAAGACATGGAATGGCATTGAAGCCATTGAGCATTTTGATGTTTGTTAATTACAGACACTATAAAGAAATACTTGTGTCATTATTTGAGTGATAAATTTAAATGAGATTATTATGGCTCGCTATGTTTTTTTGGTTTGTTCTTAAATGACTCAATATTTTATTCAAGTATATTTATACTTAGTGCCCAGTTAAGAAATATAAATATGGAAACAATATAGATAACATAAACAAATATATTAAAAGTATATGATGTAGACTTCATAATAGGAATACTGACAATGTACACCTATAGACAACATGTCAGAAATAAAGAATGTATTATATGCAATGTTTGTGTGTTCAGATTTTAGAGTATAAGACATTTGTTTGTGATCATTACATTCGTACAATGAATTGAATAAAATTCAATTACATACACTATGACGATTGAATATAACAGCTGTAGACTATATGTAACATCCGTGTTTGCAAGTTTTAGAATATGAGACATCACTTTGTGTTTGTTACATTTGTACAATAAATTACAAAAATACAATTACATACAATGTTTTGTGTTTATTGAAACAACTATATTTATGAAAACTCACATAAACATAATCAAAAAATTTGAATGTTGGCTAAAGGTCCCTCCCCCTGCAAACATTGGCTAAATGTCCCGGATTCCTTGCAGATGGTCAGTAGATTGGTATTGACCTGACCTGTCTAACGTCTGCATGGTGTTAGTAAAGTACTTATGCATGCCGTCAATTCGTTGATCGTACGATATAGCCCGGTGTGCTTATACTTATAACATCGCTGTACTTACCATAGTAGTTCATAGTCCGGTTTATGTAAACGCATCCATTCGACGAACCAGCAAACATCCTGTTTTATAGTTAACAACTACTAACTGGTACTCTGATGTCTAGAGTCCACAGTTATGTAATCTATTAAACCAGGATGTAAGTATAATATATTGACATCTAAGTTGAATGCATCTTGTTGATTGGTCAGTTAGCCGACCGTGCTACTTGACGCACTGCGAAGCTGAGTACTCGAGGAATACTTCACACAACGAGTTTTGCTAGCAGCTGAGCCTTAACTGTTATATATATATATATATATATATATATATATATATATAATGCGCTTTAACTAGCACCTGCGACAATGTTCGATTTAGACAGTGATCATTTCCATATCATTGTCAGTAATCATTTATATATTCAATGTTCCTTGTACACAATGTACGTCCTCAAATCTTGTACATGTACAATGTTCAGCAAGTATCTTCAACCAGCGTTTAAATTAAATTAAGCTTTAAAAATAAATTGCATACATTTAGATGTTTTACTGATGAAGACGTGTTTGAGATCTTTCTATTAACCAACATCATCAATGGTCTCTTGAACTGGTATTTCACCATAAGTATTTTAGTCACATCTGTCACACAAAATAAAAAATAAATAAACAACAAAAATAAAGTTAACAGACGATAATACGCGTCTATATATGTTTAAGATGAACACGGTAAGATAGATAAAAGATTAGTTATATATCTATATATATAGAAAGAGAGGGCGGGAGGGGGAAAGAGAGAGATTTATCTTTCTGTTCTGGTGGTAGACATTGCCTTTTGGGAAAACAGCTAAAATACTTTAAACGAAATCCATGTTGACCAGTGATCAATCCCATTGTATACGGGTATTTATATTGTACACTTATATGTTTCAGCCGATGGGTCGTACTTTTTGTTACCTCTAGTCGTTTTCACTGATATACTGAAATACACGCCTCCTGTTTCGAATTCAAACAGCTTTAACTCATAAACATTCAGAACAAAATTAAAAGGAAGGCCAGGATTCACTGAGCTGCTGAAGTGAAGCGGCTTGTGATGTGAACCTCCCCCCCCCCAAAAAAAAAATGGAACAACAGAGGAAATCTCCGGCCAGGAGACGTTATATCTGGTCACCCGATGAGAAAGTGTTTGCCAATAAATGGGAAGGTCTTTAGTTCGAATCCACTGAGCTCTCCTATCCACGGTTTATTCGGTCGTAATACTCCGGCTCAACGATATACCTTACGACACGGGGAGTTGTTGATGACGCACGACTGCGCAAGTCTTTATTCGTGAAGGAAAGATATCGTTATGACAGCTGTACGGATGAAAACGTACAGTTCCTTAGAGCGCCAGTCCCGGATCTGGACTATTAATACATAAACATTTTAAAAAAAGTAATGAATCAAGTGTAAGCCAGATGAAATCCGGAACGCCCGTAATCTTGATCCAGATTCAAATTTTTTGTTTGGTCATTTTAATGGGCTGATAACTATGTGGATTTTTTAATATTCTCTCCAAGCGTCTCCCGGGCACATAACGCGGCACGTAATCATAAAATATTGTTGTTCATAAATAAAATCAGGTTATTAATAGAAACAATTTGGTAAGATGAGGATTCGTTACATTTTGAGGTGTTATTTTTCAATGAAAGGCGTTTTGCGTCCTTTGTCCTGCTGCTAAACGAAAAGAGAAAAACAGCAAAACAAAACCAAATAATCAGTGGAGTCTGTGTACCAGTTAAAGGTCGCCGCTTTTCACAGAAAGAGAGAGAAAGAAAGCAGTAACAACAACAACAATAAATTGGAGAAGACTTATCCCTACGTTCGTAGTTCAGATCACAGATAAACTTATTGTCTCCTTCGTTTGATCTAGAATCATTAGGTATTCTTAATTATCAAATGTCGATATAGAGATATATAGATGCACATACCATATTTTACACAGACACATTTATAATTTCTATAATTATTTATTGCTGAATGTGATGGTGATGGTGGTGGTGGAAATCTAGAGCAAACAAAGTGCGTTTATCAGCGCACTGCACAGTTAAGTAAAGACACAATAGCACGTATTGTTGTAGATATTTACATAAATATGAAATCAGAATTGGAAATAACATAACACCTTCACTACGATATCGTCTAGGAGAGTCTCCCAACAAACTCAACTGATATGATGACTAGTACCACGTATAGACTAGACACTGAGCATCGATTAAGTAGTCATCAACTGAGTTCAGTGACTATTCTCCGAAGCTATTCGCTAAAACCTGTTCACTCGAACGAACGGTGACGTGAAGCCTAAACATCTACGTGAGTTCAACTAGAACAAGTTTATAGAAGACGGAGAAGAGTGGGAGTGTGGCGAAATATGTTGTCAGGGTGTTGATGGTAACCGTAAACAGACAGCTGCTTGAACAAAATCATGCTGTTCATAATAATGATGACCATAAGGATGATATTAGTCATTCTTTTATCAACCTGTTGACTAGATACGGGTCGTTTTAGAGGTAATTAATGAAACTATTTCTCGAGCCATAATATGTCATACCAGTTATTGCATCTGTTACGCTTTACATCTACAGAACACATCTATACGCGGGAGAAGGATTGATAAATCAGTTCAAAAGTATGGGGCAAACATCAACTAATGCTGGTTAGAATGGTAACTGACTTCAATTCTAAGGCCACACATAATTTATTGTTGATAGTACATAATTAGTATTATTGTTCATAGTTTATGATTATAGCATTTATAGGGATCACTGTTAAAAAGTAATTATTAATACTACGAGTTAATATCGCTGGGAATTAATATATAGTGTATTAACTGTAATTTATGACATCCATATGTATAACACCAGTATATTTACTATCATAATTAAACAACTACCACTGTCCTATTTCTAGAACTATATTTAGGTTAGGGGTGGAAATGGGTTACAACTCACCTCTATATAGCAACATAAATATAAATATTCAATAGGCATATAAAAGCAGATGTCAAGACCGATATTCTAATTTTTTCGCTAATTATCATGTTATTAGCCGTATGGTTCTAACACAATTTGACATTATAACTCTGACCGGTCTATTAGATTAGCACTGGATAGAACCACCACGAAACTAGTCGTTTATATAGACACGGGCAGAATCTTTCAAAACTATATATATATATATATATAAAGTCTTAAACCGTAGCTGGGGCGCCTCCGTGGTCTAGCGGTAGCGTGCTGGACCACAGATCACTACCACCCGTGTTCGAATCCCGGCGTGGGCATATTTGAAGGTTGTTTTGTCTTTGACTTCGTCTCATTACCTTAGGAGGTCGCTCGGCCCATTTAGCCTACCTTGTGCACAAAAGTGGCCGTAAAGCATCAATCATCATCATCATTAAACCGTAGCTGCTGCAGTCCAACGATTTTGGCACATGCGCAGTGCGGCCTTGGCCAATTTGAAACCCGGTATAATCTCGGTTTATTGCGATAGCAAATAATACCACGTTATGATTGCTTTATGATCGAGATCTGTCATAAGAACAAATCAACTTACGCGCTGGATTAACATTGTTTAATATAACTGTAAAGGTCGTGTATATCACATATTGATTAACAGACGTATTCATCATTGTTGGCAGTTTATCTTCACTCGGAAAGTATTTAGACCTAAAATATATTCTATCAAAGAGTGTATTTGAGAACGAGACTGCACCAAGCGGAAAAGAATACAATGGATTTTTAACGAAATTTTCTGTTTTATTCAAATTTACCAACGATTTACAAAACGAACCCAATATATTGTTTAATTGCTTTTGACATCGCTTTTGTGACCAGATTTAAATGTTATTTAACACCTGGTTTGTTTTATGCATACCAATGACAGTTTTTAAACGTCAAATCTGCTCAGTTTGATTTATAAATATTTAGTTATTAAGATTTTAAGATAGTTCCATTCAATATCATCAATACATACTAAGAGAGAGAGAGAGAGAGAGAACCTTATTAGAACGTGCCGTTTGAAACGAACCGAACAAGGTGGTTTCTAGAACATCACTGTTTAAACGACAGTTCACCTTCATTTCAAATGTTCATGACCATTGACCTGAAAGAAAACGTTTTCTTTCAGGTCAATGTTCATGACTAACACATATATGATAAATAATTATGTCAAAATGTGGACACGGTCAACGGCATATTAATTAATCCAGCTTAAAGTGCAGATAAATCGTACATAGAGAGTGGAAGATCCAGAATACAAACTTCAGTTGGGTTCAAGCCGTTTGACACAATTCAGCACCATTTGGAATGGACACAGTGGTGGCCGTGCATGGTAACCGTTCAGTAGTACACAACATGGCTGAGATAATAACGTGTACACTTGATAACTCAGCCAGAGCAACTGTGACCCGAATCAGACTGGGGAAGGCTATACAGGTGCTTTGTTCTAAGTGACGTCAGAGCACGTGACTTTTCTCTTTCCCGCCTTCGAATATAGAGCATATTGGGTGAAGCCGAAATGGTGGCTCTCTAGCAATTTGGACTATTTTTATTATATCTTTTATATCAGCTATAGTTCGTTATTATCAGCGGGCAATTTTGGGTAAATGTTATTTTAAAAATACATATTTAAGTCATATCATCTGAGTGTGCACTGTTCCTTTAAACGCAGATATAAACGTCTCAGTTATCTTCAAATGTTGATATATATATATATATATATATATATATATATATGGTTTGGGTAATAAAACAGCGCTAAAAACTATAATCAATATTCACACTTAAGTAAACCCGAGTTATTAGTGATAATATGGTACCCCAAATGATCGTCTATGTAAATACAAGTGAATTTTGTGTGTGTGTGTGTGGCGCGCGCGCGTGCCCCGCGTGTGTGTGTGTTTCTTTATTTGTTTGTGTGCTCGCAACGACGGTAAATATGACATTGTTTTGGGTCTATGACTGGGACTATGACGTTTTCTCATTAAAATTAGTTTTTATTATTCTAAGCCATAGTTATATGGCTTGAAGCGCCAAGTAGTCCTTAACAGGAACAAGCTTTAAAGTCCCCACACAGCTAGCTCAAAAATAAAATGATCTGAGTTGAAAATAATAAGATTTAAAAGCAAATAGGAATTAAACATATCTTTCAAATTGTGTAATATACGCCGGTTGAAATTAGGTTGAAATTTCAATTTAGGGCTTAAGAGGTGTCATATTTTAATGATAAATTTAAGCTTAATAGGGAAAATACTGTTAACTATTGATATATAAGAGTCTAATAAACAATAAGCGAATATACATTTTTAGATAGCGAGATTGAATCAAACTTCCTTTTGTTTAGCTGCTGTTATATTTGCTTACCTCTTATTGAAAAATAAATAAATTACTGTTAAATTACTCTCTACATGGGCGCCTCCTCGGTCTAGCGGTAGCGTGTTGGACCATAGATCACTACCACCCGTGTTCGAATGCCGGCGTGGACATATCTGAAGGGTGTTTCATCTTTGACTTCGCTTCATTACCCTTGGAGGTCGCTCGGCCCATTTAGCCTACCATGTGCACAAAAGTGGCCGTAAAACATCAATCATCTCTACATGGTAAATCGAAATGATATTTGACGGAAATCTTAAGAACTGCATTAGTTTTGAGAAGTCGTCATAACGTTTTATAATATACTTGGGAACATAAGTACAGAAAATACCACCGTACAAGATTTTACTCTTCTACAATGATTGTATTACCCTAATCATTTAATTATATATAATATTGTAGATTCGTTTTTCTAGTTTTCTATGTACAAAATATTGTATGGTTATGATACGATCTGAAAATTAAATTTCACGCACACACACACACCACGCCACACACACGCACACACGCATGCACACACACGCCACGCACACACACACACACACATATATATATATATATATACACACACACATTGAAGTACTGCTGCTTGATATAATGTTTTGTAAATCTCATAACATTTGACACTCTCAGTAATAAGTAAATCATCGGTCATACAATATCTACTTATTTGTAGAAGAATCAGAACAGGATTATTTGAGGCTGCATTAAGGGATTTATTTAGCATATTTTCTCAATAAATATTTTATCAAGCGTCCATAAAGGGGGCATTGTTTAGGTTTCATATTTGCTTTGTCATTGCATTGTCAATTATGTAGCGAAGATATTTTTAATTAGCAACATATTCCATAACAATAATATTGACCATGCTAAAGGAGTTCACGCTGTGAGTGAAGCACTTCAACTCCGAGCTCCTTTATATGACGGTATAACGCAATTTGTTGAATTGTCATTAAAATATTACGATTTTTCCTTTAATGAGTAGTGGCATATTCAGGCCACTAGCACTTCAATGTGATGCTCTCCCTATATTTATTGTATCAATATCATCATGATCAACCTGCGTGATATGATCATATTTACTAAGCCATGTAAGGTGACGTTGTGTTTTTGTGTGGTCAATTACCAAAATCCTCAACAAACTAGGTCTAGTCACTCACTATAAGACGTCAAAATGCTTGGGTACAAAGAATTACACCGTGTGTGATGTGTTGCCTTCTAGTATATCAAATTACTACCTCTGTGATTAACATAACCGTATGTTACCGGCTGCTATACACGAATGATGATTTTTTAAACTATTCACATAAAGGACACGCACGTGCATGTGTGCGCGAGCGCGCGCACACAACCAGTGCTTAGTTATAATATAGTTATAGCCACGCGGGGGGTTTACCTCTTTGCCGCGGATAAAAACCAAGAGTTAAAAATCAAACTTAATGAAAAAGTTCAATCATTAAAAGAGTAATGTATATAAATTGTGAATTCTTTGGGATTCATTAAACGGAATATCCTTTCCATTGATGTAAAACGAAATCCTAGAGATTTGTGGATCTCTACATATACTTATTGTCTTACACTGACATATAAAAACCGCATCGCGTATCTGTTCCATTAATCAAACGTCAAAATACTCCGGGAAATATTGATTGGATTCTGGAAAAGTAGATATTTTAATAAACAAATGTCCTGGAAACTCATCAAAAACCATAGAAGTGGAAGTGTATAAAGCCCGAATGGACAGAATAAGAACAACACCATTCTTCCAACTTATCAGGTAACAACAGCCATATTTCTGGACTACCGTCGTATGGGGCGGTTATTAGCAAGCACACACATATATTAGAACACACAAAAGGGCAGCTGCTTAACTGCAAACGATGAACTCGCGTAGAACTCCAGAAGTGGTTTGTAGCTGAGCGCGGCCATTAGGCGATTTTCTCCATCCGATTGCCCTAACACCTATGATCTATGTGAAATATCATATGATATATTTCTAGTTTGATATTTATATACTAAACAAATGGGAGCGTTCCTATTTTTTGGGGGAAGTTTTGGGCTTGTCTTATGAGCATTTGACTACCTACCTTAGCAAGGTCTTAGTATTTCAGATTTTGTTTAGCATATCTAACAGTCGTATAGGATTAAGCTCGTTTGTTTATATATGAATATTTCATATATCACTTGCCATGTATGATCTGTTTTGTTAAATTATGGGAATATATATTGTCTACTGACTCGTAACGTATAAAGACTATATTGTTTACTGGATTTATATGTTATTAAAATATTTCTCACACTAGCAAATGTCATAACGTATATTATATTTTCTCTATATGTCATGTCAGAAAATTGTTGATCTAGATCTGAATAATGCATGCCTTATTCTCAGGGATCACGACTGTAGACGATTCGCTGATTTGTGTTTAATTTTCACTGTAAAATAGGACTAACAGGTGAAAAAATGGTACGTATGATATTGTGACTCATGAAGCTTAGAGTAATCCTGGTGGAAGCAGCCCTGGTTTTCTAAATCTGCCTGATCCTATGTGCATTCAGGAGTGTACACAAAGGCACAAGGATCACATAGTACAGAAAGTGTTGACCAAGGAGAGAAATGAAACGCACCCTTTTCTGCAAAAGAAATTATGTATACAACTAATTTAAGTACACCGAAGTGAGATTTTACATTGCATTTAAACATCGTATACACATTTCTACCAATTGCCTGAAATTTATTTCCCAAATACCACATTTAATGTATCTAGCACACTTAGTGTCCTGGGGGAAAAAATCGCAATTAATTCTTGTAATTCTATTAATTATTACGTCATATATACACTCACACATATACACAAGAACACACAAATACACACACACATCATTTTGTTCATCTTGGTAAGATACATGTACTCCACTCATTCAATGTACGATAATTGTAACTGATTCTCCATAGCTCAGTGGTAAGACGATCGAGCAGAAGCTGTGAGTTCCTCAGTTCAAATCAATCAACCGACAATTATCAATTAACTCAGTCATAAACTAAAACTACCTTATGTTGAACGGTGATAAATAGTTGTCTAGATTGTCGACCTATAACTGGCATCTAGAAAAAACTTGATTGCAATTGTCTAGATCATGGGCTATTTAAGGTACACATGGATAACCGTCATAACCCTATAACCAGAATATCGATATGAATAGAACTATGTATCATATTAATAACAACAATAACCATATCTACCCTATTCCACTGGTTAGAGATTTGGTTTATAAAAAGTATTTAAAAATTAATATATAAACTTCACCCCCTCACTTGGATTATTAGATATGTCTTTTTTTCTTCTTTCAGATCTATTGTTATAACTGCCAGTTAATAAAACCTAAGATTTCCTTCATATTATGTCAACTTTTGTTAAACATAACATTGTCCGAAAGTATCTATCCAGGTGCAACAATTCTAGTGAAAAACAAAGCTGTGGGTGGGAAATTGGCACACACACACACACACACGCGCGCGCGAGAGAGAGAGAGACTATATTATATAGGAAGTACATTGTTTTTGATTGGATTTTCGCCCCACCCCCCAACAGTTACAAAAGATAGAGCATCATCTACTCACATAAGTAATGCTCCATATTGTATGTCATTATGGTAAAATAATATAATAATAGATTTAATTAGTTAATATTGATATTGGGAATAATACCTCACAAGAAGTAGATTGCTAAATAAAGCGAGTACTCTTTAACGAACGAGATTTACCTGCATAAACACCATATATATATATATATATATATATATATATATATATATATATATTGTTTTAATAATGATCTTGTTATGTGAATAATAATTAATGTATTAGTCTCTGATATAATTTAATCACTTTTTATGTTTTATGATGTTCTGCTAACTTTAGTATATTTATACCTCTCATGTCTGGATATTTACAGGTGACTGTTTGATAGAAATAATGATTTTAGAAAACTATCAGAGTTATTGCCTATCATAGTTATATGTTCCAGCATGCATTGGAATAACAATTAATTTATCAAACGGAGAGCTTGTGATATCTTAAAAGTAAATGCATGATGGGTCAGGATTTACCATTATAAGTCGCACCGTGCTTTTATGCCACACACCTCCCCTCCCACATCTAGCCAGTGTTGACTTTACAAAGGAAGTTTCAATGCCAAGAGATTGTTTTTATTCTTACAACGAGCTCACATTTTTTATCATAAACCAATTGATGTTTTAAATGTATGCATTCCCAAAAGCTGGCCAACAATTGCTATTAGCCAATACCTGACCATGTTATTTATTGGTAATAAGTTATGACTGACTATAGAAGGGGCTTAATATGGTGTGAGTGAAACAACATTTAACAGTAGAAATCACTTCTCCGTTGGTTTTACGCTGAAGTAGTAACAGGAATTGTTGGATAAATAAACTCGGTGTTTGGATATCAGAAGTCCCATAAACTGATTATGTGATAAAATCCTCGAATTGATACCATCTGCAGGTGACCGGTATTAGCATACACATGTAGGTAATCTGAATAAGATTACAACACACACACACACACACATATATATATATATATATATATATATATATAATCGTGTCATAGTGACATTCAGATCACTAATACCTAGACACACTATTGTTAGGGTCGTCCCCCAATTAAAGATATACCATAGTAGTAAATTATGTGCTGTATAAACTAAAAACTGAAAGGTTCTCGGTTCAAATCCACTAACAGCCTACTGATGATCTTTTAATTGGGTGGAGTGCCATATCATTAGTAGATGATTGTGTACTAACAGTTAGCGACAGTATCAGAAAAATAGGATGCCATGTATATTATATTAAACAAATTTAAACAAGGTATATCACATAAGAATTATTTCCATTAATTTTTGCTATAGTTAACATACCCATCCAGACTAATACCATCACAAACACACACACACATACACGCTTCAATGAAGTTGATATTAATTATAATTTGAGACAAAGTGAAAAGGGATTATATTTTATCACCACCATCCTCCATAAAAGCATCGAGTTTGATTAAAATTTTATTTTCACTCTGTGTTTCTCTGTTGATGTGGAAGTAGCTACAGAAACCTCGATGAAACAAGTAAACATTTGTGACCGATATCGCTAGAACAATGAGACCATGGCACTAACTTACTTTGATGGTTAATAAGAATAAAAATATACTGTCATCTTCACTATAAGAGTTATTAATACTAATTTAGTATGAATGCTAACAGACCTTTTCTAAAAGACAGAGTTAAATAACCAATAAAGGTCTTATTTGGATATTTTTATTAGGGCCATATATATATATATATATATATATATATATAGAGAGAGAGAGAGAGAGAGAGAGAGAAGAGAGAACACATAATTATCTCCATAACTTTAGCATCTCAATAATATTATTTACTTGATATTAATTATTAAAACAACTCCAGTAAGATATAAACTATTAGTCAGCTTGTGTTATTTTACTGATATAATTTAAGAGAAGTTTTATTATGACATGATTGAGTAAATGAGTGACTGAGTGTGTAGTATGTTTAACCTTCACATTTAAGTCACACCTGAGACGTCTTGCCAAGAAGTGACTTATTATTATCATATGTGTATTATTGGGATTGAATCTTGCTCGGACATTAACAATTATCATTATCAAGTCAACTGAAAGTATTACAATATTATTTTTCCATCCGTTCAGAATTATATAACATTTATTACTGATAACATATTCCTATATTCATGTTATAGTCAGTGTTTTATTTAGCCTGGCCTATAAGGCTGGGGGGGGGGTTCTGTTCTGTATGGAAATATCACACAAACACATGAATGCCTGGGATAGAAATACTAATCTGGGCTGCTCTAATCAACCAACTATCAGAATGTTAAAATAGTAAATAATTAAGGTTTAAATATTCAATGCCATTATCAATGTATAGTTTTAGTCTATACTCTGATCATGTCCATTCACCATTCTATCAATTTTCAATCAATTTATTTTTATTTAGAAAATGATATGTTGCATACATGTAAATGAGACAGAAAATCAGTTAATAATAATTGCATAACATTTTCCAAGATCTGTCTAAACCATACAGCTCCGATTCACAAAAAAGGTGGGGGAGTCGGCATTCTTTTCCGTGATTCTTTGAAGTGTGAAACCCATTTGCGTTTTCAGGCTAAGTCTTTTGAAAATTACCAACTGACTTTTATATCTGGGGGGATAAGTGTTCGTGTAGCTATTATCTACCGATTACACCCCACTAAGAAAAATGGCCTGAAAGCAGCAGATTTCTTCAAGGAATTTTCGGGATTTGTTGACTCTCTTGCTACCAACAGTGGTCATCTGTTGATCTTAGGTGATTTCAATATACAACTGGGATTGCCAGAGGAATGCAGATACCAAACAACTGGCTGACATTCTTAGATCTGCCAATCTCAGGCCAAGAAAGAACACACAGATATGGTCACATCTTAGATCTTGTCATCTCCAGTGATGATGACAATTTGATTAAGGGTGTGTCTGTGTCTTCCATGCTGTCTGATCATTTCCTTGTTAACATTAATGTATCTTTACAGAAACAATCTGTTTCAGCTAAAGTTATTTCATATAGAAGATATAAGTCAATTGACAAGGAGGCTTTTCTTGCTGATCTGCGAGTCTCTTCTCTGGTATTGGATCCACCGGATGATGTGGATCATCTGGTGGATCTCTATGATAATACATTGAGAGACATTGTAGATGAACATGCACCTTTAAGGACAAAGGAAATGCCAAGCAGACCAATGCTTCCATGGTATAATAAGAACATACAGGCTGCAAAGAGACACAGAAGGTATTGTGAGCGGCTGTGGATCAGGACCAGTTTGTGTGTACATTTTGAAATGTTCAAGATCAGTAAAATTCTGGTTAAAAATACCTTTGCCTCTGCTAAATCTGAATTTTATAATAAAAAGATCAAAGCATCCAAGGGAAATCAAAGGACTGTTTTCAGTGTTGTGAATAAGGTATTACATAAAAGTCAAACTGTCCTCCCAAATAATATCAACTCAGATAAAGATATGGCTCATTGTTTTAATAACTTCTTCTGTCAAAAAATATTAAATATACTTAGTGGGTTCCAGTCCAGCACCTTATCACAGGGTAAGCCATTGGTAGAAGAGTCCTGCATATCCATGGATACATTTGAGCCTTTTACAGAGACTGATATCAGACAGTTGCTGGGAAAGTCATCTAATGCTTTCTGTGCAGTTGACCCTATGCCTACATGGCTTGTGAAAGATTGTCTGGATGTTCTGATAAACCCAATTACAAATATAGTTAATAAATTATTATCTCTGGGTGTTTTCCCAAGATCCATGAAAGCTGCCCTTGTAAAACCATTAATAAAAAACCACACTATGGACTGTAATATTCTAAACAATTACAGACCTGTTTCAAATCTTACATTTTTATCTAAAGTTATAGAAAAGGCAGTTGCTTTCCATCTAAACAAATATTTAATCAATAATAACCTTAATGAATCACTACAGTCTAGCCTATAAAAGTGGTCACAGCACTGAAACAGCCTTGGTTCGAGTGAAAAATTATATTATGATGTCAACTGATCAAGGTAAGCCAGTAATACTTGTTCTTCTGGACCTGTCTACTGCATTTGATACAGTTGACCATAATGTATTTTTCTCTAGGTTAAAAGACATGTTTGGTCTGTCAGGTAGAGTACTTGAATGGTTTAGATCCTATCTGGAACAACGCTCCCAGAGAGTGTCTGTTCATGGTATTTTATCTGACATTCAGTTTTTGTTATCTGGTGTACCACAGGGTTCAGTTCTTGGTCCTCTGGTTTTCACAATGTATACCCGTCCTCTTGGGATCATTGCAAGCGATATGGGGTTAAATATCACTTGTATGCTGATGACACACAGTTGTATATATCACTGGATCCTGACAATGAGTTAAATTTCTCCTCTTCCTTGAAGAATTTAGAACATTGTATTGCCGATATTCGGCTATGGATGACTCAAAATCTTCTAAAACTAAATGATAATAAAACAAATATTTTATATTTCTTCGATTACCCCTAATGGGTCAGTAAAAAATCTAGGGGTTATTTTTGACCAATGTATTAACATGCATGAACATGTCACATCAGTATGCCAAGCTGCCTACTACCATCTTAAGAACATCCACTGTTTAAAAGCATTCTTGACACAAGAATCACTTGTAACTGTAGTTCATGCCTTTGTTACATCTAGTATAGACTATTGTAACTCCCTGTTATATGGCATATCTGATTATAACATTAATCGCCTTCAGCGAATTCAGAATAGTGCAGCTCGCATTGTAACAAATACTAGAAAATCATCCCAATTCTTCAAAAACTACATTGGCTACCTGTTAGACAGCGTATCCATTTCAAGATTCTGTTAATAACTTATAAATCTATTAATGATATGGCGCCAGAATACCTGTGTGAACTGGTTTCCATTAGAAAGTCATCCCAAAAACTCAGGTCATCCAGTCAGATACTATTGCAGGTGCCAGTGTCTCGGCTCAAGTCATATGGTGATTGTGCATTTAGTGTTGCAGCCCCCACTTTATGGATTAGGTTACCGGCAAATATTAGAAATGCGTCGTCTCTTGGAAATTTTAAGCCTCTTCTAAAAACACACCTATTTAAGATCACTTTCACAGATAAATAATTATTATCTTTTAAATCATTACAGGGTTTTTACAGACATTATTTGGGGTATTATTATATTACATATTATTTGTATAGCGCTTTTAAATGGCTCCTGCTAGTAAGGGCGCTTTATTAAATATACATTATTATTATTTACATTAAAAATTTAATATTTTGAGAAATGAATAGACCTATGCATGCGAAAAGTTGAAGAGATACCTGGTAGATATAAAGAGATAGAAGATACACTGTGTGAATACCTTTTCCTCTGATGAAAGAGTATTTTCCATCGAACAGTATTTTAAGTGTTAGTTTTTATAGTCAATAAATAAATAATTGATTATATGCACTCATTAACTACCTAGCTCGTTAGACGAGATATTCTGTTCTGAATTATATGCCATTTCAAATATTCTGATTCCATAGAAACTGAGAATCATACCATATTGGACATGTCCAAATCAACAAAACAAAGTATGAACGAGTAATTAAAACCTTTAATCCATATGGATTACTCTGTCTTTTAGGCATCTCTGAACACTCTATACCCAGAGAAGTGAAAAAATACTGTATACCAGATTTGGCCCTTACATCATTAAAAATACTTTTTTTTCAGTGAATGCAATAATTTTCAGAATGGAAATTGTTTATTTTAAAAAAATGGAAGAGGAATTTATAAATTTGATGCAGAATTGACCAAATGGAATTGGAAAAATGGAATATTGCTATGGCAAATTATTTAATTAGAACAGATTTTGATGTTCTTACATAAATAGCTATACAGATAGAAGTTTTGTCAGAATACTCTTCTATGGGATGTTCCTGTATGTGGAAGATATTTCCAATTCCTGGCTCACACATTATGATTACATTTGTTTGTGGAGTACTGATGTGTGGAAAGTTTCAGTCTTTTGTGGCTTACCCTTATTGCACATTTAAGTGAAAATTCTACTTTAAAAACGTATTCCACTTCTAAGCATCAAACTATGTAGAAATGTCTTTTGTTATAAATTTAATCTAAATTATTTTCAATGAGTCATTAATTTGATAAATATGTATCAAATAAAACACAGTTGACAGTTTTTACCATTAACATTAATTTACCCAAAACACTAGATACAATCTATTTGAAAATATTTAAATTTCAAGTATGGTTTGTTTATTGAAAATTATATCCATTTTCCAAGACATTAGTCTTCTGATAACAATTAACTACAAGTATCCATGTTTATAGAATATTACATCATTTATTCTGAGAGCATGAATCTAGAAAATGGTGTGAGAAAATTCTATAAAAGGTATTCCACTTTTAAGCATCAAATTATGTAGACATTTCTTTTATTGTAAATTTACTTTTCAACAAGTCATTAATTTTATAAAAATGTATCAAATAAAACACTGAATATTACATTTAGAGATGATGTGTCATTGAAGTGTATATGGCATGTGCGAGGTGTGTAATGGGGTATGAAAGTGAGACTTATGTAATGAATGCAGCGCAGATAGTACGATTTGACTGGACAGAGATGAGAATGCTGTGATGGATGTGTCTCTTGAGGGATAATGTATAGAGCCCAGGAAGAAAATTGGGATTGAACTGGTGACTGGAGACAGGAAATCACTTGAGGTGGCAAGGATATGTGTTATGGAAAGATGATGGTGGCTGGGTGAAGAGAAACATGCTGTAGAAGGTTGAACAATTTAAAGGGTAGAGTAAGACCAAGGGTGACATAGAATCATATGGTGAAGTATACGAGAGTGTGGGTTGAATAAGGTAGATGTGCAAGATCATGTAAAATGGAGAAGATTGGTGTGGAAATCCACCAGCCAAAACTCTTGATATAGACTCATCTATAAACAAGCTTGATAAAACAAAAGTCAATAGTAATTTGCAGTCAAGACAAGTTCCTTTCCAAATTTCTAATGTTGGCAGCTTCTCCTCCAAACAGGACTGGTAAGCATACTTTATTAAAGATCTATAATCGAAACAATCTGACCCCATAAGATTTTGCATGTTAGCATGCTACTTGGATACTTCACATGTCAGAAGACGATAATGGCTTGCTATTGCAGTGGGAAAATAGTAATATATCTAGGGGTGTATTTGGATGGATTAGTTTATTCTGCAGTGAGTGAACACATCCTGTCTTTATGACTTGTGCAGAGAAAACTTACTTTTCAAATACCCGGTATTCATAGACAAAGCCCTTGTTATTTTATATTTAAATTATTTCCTTACAGGTTATTTAATATAATCAGCTCTTAAATTTTCTGCTACTTTGTATGTGAACGTATCACGTGTGTTAAGATACAGTCATACATGGAAACACGAACAGCCATTTCTTATTGGCACATATCCACAGGAATATTGTAACCAAACTGAGCTTATTACTGGCATACTTTCTGGGAAAGCAACAAAGGCTCCCAATTATACAAGTAACCACTTAAAACCAAAACAAATATCAAGTCCTGACAACATACCTCTTGAGAATGCAACAATGATTCCAGATTGTACAAGTTGATTAACCACTTACAGTAGTCTTAGAAACAGCAGAAGAAAAAACCTGCTTTTACAAATTCAAATAAACTATAAAAAAAAAATACTCAAAATTAAATGATTCTTAGATTTTCATAAACCTGTCAAAACTAGCCCATACAATAAAATCTACAAAATCCAGTAAACATTTTATTCACCCTGAAAGCTCAAACTGGATTAAAACATGCAACCTGTAACACACCATAAACATACATCTTGTTTCCCATAGCTGTTTTTCTAAAAACTGTTTGGGTTGGTAGGCTTGTATTTTCATTTTCAAAATACAGGGAAATTATGCTCAATTTTCTTCTTCGTTTAAAGCAGCTTGCTTCCAGTGACGAAGTGTTTATTAAAAAGTAGAACTATTGTTCAGTGCTTTTTGGTCATAAATATATTTTGTAGGGTAATTTGATGTGTAAAATCACCAATTCACCCACCCATGAAAATTTGACATGGTCTACTATAGTTTCACTAAATTAAGCTATGGCATATTTCATAAGAATAGGTCTCTCTCTCTCTATATATCTTTGGCACATGTAGTCTTCTGTATGTTTAGTTTTTTTAAATGTGCCGATTCTATGCTAAACAATCTGTTTAGTTTCAATGTCCGAAGTGATTTATTTACTTTCAGAAGTCTCCCAAGAAATGAAATAAAGACATTTGGTTCACTAGCAGCAAGATGCATCAACACAAAATCTGAACTTGAAGCATCAGTTTTCCATGTCATTAACATAGATTTGTAGAACATGTATGATGGCACATGAACAAATATGTGCTATATCCTTGCATTGCTCAAATCAAACCAGACTATATATTTTGTCAGAGAACAAAGTATGGAGATGATTTGGCTGACAATGGGTAATCAAAGATTTTTGTGGTGCTCAATGAAAGGATTCCCCAATCCATTTTCAAACAAATTACAGCCTTTGAGAAGGTCCAAAATTTATATCGGTGAGCCCACAAGAAAGTTTTTCGCCAACTTTTGACACCTTATTTCACCAGGAAAAATCCACAATATTTTCTAATAGCCAATACTTCCATCTGCAAGATCTGGGAAAATTGATGTAACTTGCATATTTATTATTATTTAAGGTACCGCTATCAAGTAACATAACTGTTTATGTGAATAGTAATCAGCCCTGTATCAATCAAGTCCGAAATTAGAGTGGTTTGTTTAGCCTCATCAGTGGCTGACTACCAAGAGAAGTATGGTTAAGAGAAGCCTGTTAACAGTAGGTAGAGGATTTAAATCTGGCTAAATTCTGTGGATGTCTACTAAAAGAGATACTCCTTCCCTGCATGTCCCAGTGATGTTTTACAGCCACCATTATGCACATGGTAGGCTAAATGGGCCAAGCAACCTCCAAAGTAATAAAGCGAAGTCAAAGATGAAACAACCTTCAAATATGCCCACACCAAGATTCGAACAAAGGTAGCAGCACTCCGTGTTCTAACATGCTACCACTAGACCACACAGGTGCCCTCTTGTCCCAATCCACAGATTAAAACAAACCAACAATCATCCCCCAGGTATAGGTAGGAATTGGATTAAAACCCACAATTAGATGGTTTGCAGCATATCTCCCTACCCGCTATGTTATTCGAGCACTCATCAACCAGAAATAACCACCAATATTATATAAATAAACGTTTCTAAACCTTTTTTTGCACGTAACAAATTTATTTCAACAAATACATCACAATCCATTTTCTGTTCTCTATCTCACAACTCAACTCAACAAATCGGCTGGCACCCACAGCCAATAATAACACCATTATATTTTCTAATATCCACCTTCCAAAAATAACCATCTGTTAAATAGCCATTAAAACTAAATTATAGAAGAGCTTAGAAGTGGATGTGAACAATTTAAATCAATTTCAGTTGCATGACTCCCAACACAGAAAAAAATACTGGGGGAATTCCCGATTATAAACCAAACTCAATTCAAACAGAACCTAAACTATCAACTGTTGCTTTAAACGACAATGGCTATCAGCTTTTCTTATTTAAGATATTCTCCTTATTCTCAATGCTGTCCTCCATTATATCTTTTGATTGGTCACACTTCACACACACATTAGCTCCATCCTTGAATGTTTTCTGTAAGACGAAAGCATCGGCTGGCTCAATTCTCTTGTAATAGTTCTCATTTCTTTCGACAATCTCAAAACCGAAGTGCTCATAAAACTTCACCGCATCTTCGTTATTCACCTGCACATGTCTGAAAAACAGAACGTCGTCCAGTTTAACAGTGGTATAACACGGTTCACACACATCTTAAAATTTCAGATTCCAGGACCTTTCAATGTCAAATTCAAAGACCTTTTTAATGAATTCACAAACTTTTAACGTGCAAAGATACACCCATACTTCGGCAGAAGTGTAACGACTGAATTCATGTACGCTTATGATTAGAAATATAGATCTATATGTCCAAATTCCAGGACTTTCAAAGGACCTCTACAAAAATTCCATGTCTGGAATCCAAATTTTCAAATAGAAGGACTTTCCAGATTTTCAAGGACCTGTACGAACCCTGTACAAGTACTGTTGGTGAGATAATGTATACAAATGTTAGAAACAGAAGCCTTCCCAAATGGAAGAATAAACCTAAAGGCATTACTCACAAGTAGACATTGTCATAGTTCCCATCTTGTTCACAGATTTTCAGAACATGTTCCAACATCTTAGAACCTGAAAAAGAGACACTATTCATGCTGTCACTGAAACAAGGAAGCACAAATTTCTCAGCTTCATTGCATTTAGGGCAATATCTAATCCAAACACGACTAAGTTTTCCTACCTATGCCAAGTCTTCTGTAGGGAGCCAAACAACCCAAAGTCATGATATACAGTCTTCGACATCCATCCGACTTGTCTTCCCGACAACAAACAGCACCCACTACTATGTCATTGAAATAGGCTGAAAACAACCAAGGACACATTGCTTTAAAGTAGTTACTGAAATTATTATAATTTGTTAAGATTGTATAAAACCGGTCCTGGTACAGAGAAGTTGAAATAAAAGACGATTCTTCAGCTGGCAATATTTCAACCTCAGATGGCAGCAGTGAGTGGTTACAGTGGGGCTGATGTGAACCTGCAGAGTTTACACCACAAACTTGTACAGGAACCACCAACCTGACTGATGACCACCCATATATCAATCCTGAGGCATCTGTGCTCTCCATAAAATGTGCAACACTATCCTCTCCTGTAGTATATGCTATCTCCAAAATAACAGGATTAAATAATAATAATGCAGATTACATTAATATTTTAACATTATCTCTGTAGAACAGCCAAGACTAGAGACAGCTTTAAGGCCAACATTTTCTATGGCATCCCATGTCTGAGCAATCAAAATTACAAGAATGGCAAACAAAGGAAAGGCGAGCCTTTCATCACAAACGGCAATGTACCTAGACTTCGTTTCGACATCTGGAAGAAGCCTGGCATCTGAGCTATCCACTGAAGCACCCCTCCCAATCAATACAGCATGGCTGCCAGGTGCAATGATGTTTTATTAACACATTCATTTCGCCCGGCTCCATGCTGCATGCACCACATTGTCAAACTACAGAGGGAAACAAGCTGCCCTATGACTGATCATTCAACCATGTCAGTCACTAAATAATGAACCTCCCCCCACTACCTGCCCAAACACCCCAGCACACATGCTACACACAGTGTCATTGTTTGGGAAGCTTAGGATTCACCCCCCACACAATATGCTACACTTGACACTGTGGTATCGAATTAACAACTTGTAGTGATAGATATCAGCCTTTCTTTGTTTGTAACCTTTGAATAGCTAAATGTCAGAATCAATTTTGACCTTTACAAAATTATGCCACAAATCTTGGAATGTAAGATCAATGGTAATCCAACTAGAAAGAACAGCTGTTTAATAAGGGAAAACAAAGGAGTACATGACAGCCATCTAATGCAGAGCATAAATCACAAAACATTTTGGTCAATCTGTTTAGGCTTTAAAAAGTTGCAACAGGTATACATACCAAGTTTGGCAAGCTCTCCCACTTCAAGTACATCTTTGTAAAACTTGTCGTTGTAAGCAACTGGAAATACAACTTGGTTGAGTCGTTTCAATTGTTTTATATTATGGACAGTTACATCTCCCAAATCAATACGGCCCCTGAAAAGAAAAAACACATACATTTAAATATCCAAACACAAAGATAACACCACAAAGTGGATGTATTAATAAAAAAAGGACAACAATGAGATCATACCTACACCAAGCGGTCTGTGGATCCAATTAATAAGGATTTCACAAATTTGCAATCAGCAAACCAGACAAAATTCAAATACCCCCATGACAGAAAAAAAAAAAGAGAGCACCGACGCCAACGGAAACATACATCCTTACAAACAATCAACCCACACCACTTGAAATAGTATAGCAAGGATGACAAACATTTTGAAAGGGCCACATATTACTGACTGAACAGGAAAGTCCTCCTTGACCCCACCAACTTACTATATATAAACACAGCACTTATCTCTTACTGACTGCCAGTAAGAACCGTGCCCTCTGGGCATGGCCTACCAATCACACAAAGTTTCCTTATCACCAAAGATTTCCTTCATTTGATATCAGGCACTACCAGCCACGTGGCCAGGAAGGTAAATGACATCAGTTTAGATCTAAGAAAATAGACATTATGAATCACCCTCATTGCAGAACGTAAAGCGAATACAATGACACACCCTAACAACTAATATTGGAATAATAAACACACCTGTAGACGGCAATATCACCAGTTAGTGGTCAACAAGCTTGGGCGACCACTATGGAAATATCAAACACCAGCTCCACACCACTGCATAGTTCTGAGATAACACTGTATCTGCTCTGATGCACGTGTTCCATACAAAGAGAAGCACGTGGTGCCTAACATACTCTTAAATGATGGGTACATTTGTTATGGCTGACTGAATTTATACTAGTCAGCCAGCTAATCACAAACATGCCCAGAAATCAACAGAATACTGCCATCCAGTCAACCAATGCATGATTCATCCTAGAAATCAGTGGATAGCCCAGTAAACAAACAGAAGCTAAGTTTAGCATCCAACAATGCAGACTGTAGAGCATGCTGTGACAAGCTTGACTGCCACATGACGCTATCAGAGATGAACTGAACCAATATGCTAAGTGAACATACACTTATCCATCCAGGTGTGTCAATACAAAACACAGGCATACAGAGCGAGACAAAGACCGGGCTCTGTGGCACCATGTGCTCTCACCTCAGCCCCACTACTCCATACATGTGTCACCACTGACGCATGTTCAGACAAGCTGCTTCAACCTATGATCATAGGCCACGCACCCCTCAGTCACAATGCAGATTATGACTGCTGAAAAAATGCTGCCATTTCGATAAAAAGATTATACAAAAATTGATCTACATCAAGCTTTTGTTCAAACGCACCTGGCAGACTTTGGCAAGCTGCCAGAATTGATCAGTGCCTTGTTGCTTTCACACAGGATACACCCTTGAGTCAGGGGAAAATATTAAAAATATATCAAGACCATAACTATGACCACTTTTCATAATGCATCACAATCATCTGAAATTCATTTTCCAAAACACAAAACCTATCCCAAGGTAAATTTCAGTCAATAATTAAGTACAGACTAATTAATCAACATACCAAGCTTGAAACTATTAGCACATGCACATTAAAATAAGACTATTAGTAGACACCACATCTGCAGATTTCACTGAAATACTGTATTAGCACATAAAGAAAAGCACATGGTAGAAAATTAACTATTTTTAACCATCACACAGGTTAAACTAATAGAAACATCCGGCTGGGTGGGAAGCTCACACACCCACAATCCAGTCAGTGGAAGTTCCCATTAATTTAGTCGCACGTTTATACGATTAAAAGTTCTCTTGTTGACCACATTCAACGGTGACGGAAATCTACCCAGAGATGTACACAAGCCGAGAACGGCACGCGGAAGACGTGTTGTCCCACACTGGACCGAGGCACATGGCTTCTCTCCCCATAATGGCTTCTCCAGCAGCGCACGTTTAGCTCTTTAACCGAGCTGTCCACAACACGCCAAGACCGCTTAAATATCTAACCGCCGCTCACCTAACCACCACAGACATGTATACCGATGTCCACACGCAATTCTGATAAGGAATTAGCGCCGAAATTCGACCGAAGAAGGCGATAAATTCGCTTCCAGACAGCTCAACCCTCTCACACACACACAACTCCCATCGACAAGACATACACACACACATAAGCGTACAAAGCGGCGTGGTTACCGCGTGCTATCTCCCGCCATCCCACACAAAGACATTCCCGAAATCTGGGCCGAAAATCGCCCGCTTTTCGCCCTGACTCGCCTACCTACCGACTCGCTGCTGCCCGGACTCTTCCCGATACGACCGTCGAACGATTTCGATCGGATTTCGTTCGCCATCGATGGCCGTTCCCGGCCACAGTCGTCTGCCCATGTTCACTCGATGGCCGCCCTGACAATGCAGCGAGGAGAAGCGACGCCGAGGATTATATGGACGACGGGGGGAGGCACAATCGGCACCCGGACCAGAAAAAAATACGGCCACTCGACCGGCGGAACAAAGAGACGGCGCGTATCCGGCGCCATTTCGACCGCTGGAAGTCGACAGCCGAAAGGATGATGGCGACGAACGAAAACGGTGCCCTTTACCTGGTCATTTTCGAAGATTTTCCCGGTCACCCGGCTACGTTTCTACATAACAAATGGCGGGTAAAGCGGCGGAAGTAGTGCTCGTCGACTACTGCGCATGCGCGCATTATGATTCCCAGTCACATGATCGCTGATAACATGTCGGATTGAGAGATAGTGGTTAAACTAAGCTAAACAGGTTCTGTCCATAGTTAGCAAACTGGGCTGTGTCTGGATTGAGCGTGTACGCGAACGTAGCTGACGAGACGAATTCGCTAGAACGGCGTTTTGTTTGTGAGTTATGATAATTTTATATTCAGGTAAAATGACCTTCGCCTCGTCTTTTAAACGACATTGCTGCTTACATTAGACACTGTCAAGTGTCATTCACTCGTACTATCATAGACATAGTCAGACTGTCATTGGCATTGCTCGGTGACAGTAAACAGATCAGAGCTGCCACAGCAACTTTCTGATAGTTTTGCTGGAGGTATGTTTAATGCAATTTAATAAAACTTCGTATGGTTGTACAGTATAAATAATAAGTATTTTAATTAATTTAATTGCAGCAGTATTATTTTTATCTGGAATGGATCATTGGGTGGGTTGTCTATACTATAGTTATAATAGTATAACATATTTGATATACTACGTTACAGATTAGCCTTGTCATCTCATTCACATCACCATGTTATCATTCACCTTTTGTGGCTGCTTCATTTTATAAATTAACATTTACACCTTTCTTTGGAACAGTTGGAATCTTGCGCAAGTGAAGAGCCATGGATAAATTGCCGAAAATTCAGAATGTGGAGAAGGAGTCACAGTTTGGTTATGTTTATGCTGTGTCGGGTCCTGGTAAGCATATATTGTATGCGTACTGATGTTATCTATTGTTTCCATAAACAAAAGTGATTTAATTCATCTCGGCGCTGATCACATCTAGGACATATGGCTGAGAGCTGACTTACTTGGGAAACATCGCACGAACACATGTATGAGTCAGATTTGACCACATGACGCTCCTCTTTTTATATAAATACCACATGTAATGAATGCATTATTTTTGTATATACTATTACTACACATCACACCTTCCAGTGTTTTGTGTATGTACTGGTATAATTATTGCTATTGTCAATTTGTAATTATCAACCTTTTCCCGCAGTTGTGACGGCCCAGAAGATGTCAGGAGCTGCCATGTATGAGCTGGTGCGAGTAGGACACATGGAACTGGTTGGTGAGATCATCCGTCTTGAAGGTGACATGGCCACCATTCAGGTCTATGAAGAAACTTGTATCCTGTTTTATTGCTCGTAATTACCATGACAAGAATTATAAACATGTAAAGAATAATATTGTCATAATCAGATCAAGGACAATATTAGGTGATGAATCATTTGAGTATGGCTAGATATTTTCTAAGCATTTTGACTAGTGCTATTTATTTTATAATGAAATAGTATGTAACACCTGTGTAAGATTGTTATGATAAAATTTACTTATTTTCACATTGTTTACTACCTCTTGAAGCAAAAATATTCTTCACCTGAAATTTGCATTATAACAACTCTTAGTTTGCTGTATTTGAACATCTAGCTGAAACTAATAGTAATACTCGTTACTGAAATCATATCCTTAAATGTTCCCTAAACTGCTGTTCCAGTTGTGTATGCCCCACAGTTAATCAAGGTTGGCTTTCTCCCCAGAAGAAAGGTATTTCTCCCCTGCCAAGCGGAGAAATACCTTTCTGCTGGGGAGAAACTTCCAGATGTGTTTATTTTAAGGTGCAAAGCATAACCATGTGTAAGCCATGGTATCACCAAGTACATTTGTACAGGGATAGTATTAAATTATATATCACTGCACAGAAACAAGAAATAAATAATCTCCATCTTTTATCTCACAATCTTAAATGTGATGAATTATTCACATACACTTTAAATAAGTATGTGGCATGTGGACAAGATTTACAGTTAAATAACTTATGCTTATGTATATTGGTTTCAAACTGTTAAAGTCTAATAATTTGGTATTTTCATGACAATTTTTCTCAAATTTTGTTTCTACCCTTTCTTCCCTGGGCAGAAAGTATTTCCACCTCAGTCTAAAGATAGATCCATGGTCTGCACATAGTGTTTAACATTTCTTTGTTACCTCACCAAAAAACATAACATGTAAGACACCATTGAAGTAGACAATGTGTAATTACTGAAATGTGGGGTTGGGTTTATAATTGACCAACTGTGTGCCCCTGTATGTCAAAAGAGGCAGTACTAAATAACCATGTTGTATCTTTGTATCATTAAACCATAGTCATTCAATCACTAATTTGAATTTTTAAAAATACGGTACTAAACTATAACTATCAAATACATTGTAATAAACTGCTAGTAATACAGATATTAAAGCTAACAAACATAAATACATTAAAATATAAAGATTGAGCTCACTAATTGGTATTCTGTATGGTTCCTCAATTTGAAGATCATCTCCCATCTGCCTTTTTAATGATCCTGGTTAACTTATCTCCCAGTTATGTTACTCTATTCAGGGTTGTCCGGGAATTACTGGGTGGTATTTCCTAGGAAATACCACCCTGTCCAATACTCCCAAAGTTGGAAATACTCCTTTTGCACATTATTAATTTAATATTTTTCGGTTTTGCTCTTCTAATTCTATTCATTGTTATTTTTATAATTTACTTACCACGATAGCATTCCTTCATGTTATGGTAATACAAATAAGAAACTGCATGTGTATCAGCATATATACTTATTGAACATATTCATAAATTTTTAATCATCAGTCAGTGAGTCACACAAAACAAATTACCAAGCTATGTCTTCCTTCTCACAAAGGCACCTATAACACATAGCCAACTTAGAGGCTTTATCCAGTCCAAGACGATTTCTCAACTTTGTCTGTATTAGTCCCAGGTTTGAGAAGATTCGCTCCATGGATACTGCACTGGCTGGTACGAGTGGTAGAGAAAGTAATCTCAATGCAAGTGATGACAACTCATGTGAGACTGACTTGTGACACTGGTTGGGTTTTCATCTATATTTCATCTGTATTATTAGTATTAAGTGACCTCTTATGTATTATTTGTGACTGCACCACACTTTATTTTATGATTCCTTAATCTGTCACTCTTGGCACTGACTGATGTCTCATACTCATAGTCCCTACTCTTGGCAACAGTCTTGTCACCTGCTTCACACAAAGAGTAAATATTCCAGATAGAGTCTTTAGGCTTCATGGTGCTTGTATTGGTTGTGAATCAAGTTATGTAATAACTGGATAATGAAAATTGTCATGATATATATCACCTCCATCCACTTTATAATCTATTCAATTCCACACCCCACTAACCACTGAGATGATGACTTCATATGCCAGTATGCGATTTCAATGTTGAATCTATTGTTTGGGGATGAGAGATCATACCCCACCTAGTGTCACTTTCAATTGGAGGCTCAATTAGCAGTTTGGGAGATCATTGGCTTGGTTCACAGATCATGACAAAATAGTGGGGTTTTTCATGACCATATTGAATTTCCAAGTAATTACCTGTATTTCCCACCATCCTGGGAAATACTCTTATTTCCCGGTTACTTGACAACCCTCTCTCTATTATTTTTACTATATGGACAGGTTTTTAGAATCTCTGTCTCACAGCCATAGTTAATCAACAAGATATCCTCTTGGGTATGAATCCTGAAGTTATGTCAGCATGAACAGAAAAAGGTTATGGGAACACTGTTTTTATTCCATGTCTCCTATAAGAATCAATGGTAGCCAACCTTCCTACTAGCTAAATGTCTTAATCCTGCTGTTTTTCTCATAAGTATTAGCTCATTCTGCTGTGATTTTGATTTTATTACTTGGTAGGGCACCTCCAAGAACTGTTCTATCCCAAAATGAGTCTCTGCGCACTGTGTCATGCACCAAACAATCAACAGCTTGCAAGTCTAATTCATTTCAAAAGTCCATACAGAACCAAGGACAAAGTTCAGGTATCTTTAAAATGATGAACATAAAGTTTTTCAAAATTTTATTTTCTAGGTTGAGGGTATTGTTGTTTGTTCGCCAATTATCATAGTTCCCCAACTACTCACTTGGAGCAGCACCATTTTGTAATATAATTTGGCTAACAGAACTTTGAAACTAAGGTGTCTAGTACAAACAAATTTATGCAGAAATATACCTATACCTTTCAGATAAATCCCAAATATACTTGGAAAATTAAAATTTTCATTACTTTGGCCATTTTACATAATTACAAGTTTTTTTTTTATCTCGGTGGAACGTTGGTCTAAAAAATCTTTTTTTAAGAATGTTCGCACTGCATTATTTCTGATGGCAACTATACGGTGATAGCCCATTAACCATGTTTGTTTATCATTTTTAATCACTTTAATGCACCCAAAATAAAAAATAAATAAAATAGTTAAGTATGCATCTTATAATGCAGACCTGGTGTAATAGATTTGATTGTCTTGGGGTTTGTATCTCAAATTCTTCCCTGTTATATATAAAACTACCTTTCAGTCACTGAGTTGTGGTTTGAAAGGTATTAATGAATTTTTTATCCTTATTTTTAAAAAGGTCACTAAGGAAATGGGCAATTTACATACGGTACTGATCTACACAATTCATCATATTGTAATAATTACACTGGTAATAGATGTTATCCCTGTTTCAGGTTTTAATCTTTGAAGCACGTTTAGCTCATAGTGGTTTCAGGGCCAGATTTAAAAAAAATCAGTTGGCTGTATGCATTATGCGAATCTGACAAAAAATGGAAAACGTGTAAACCTACGAGCGTGATTCTACATGTGCGATTGCAACAAATTGGATCGCTCCATGTTGTGATTGATGCAAATTGGACTGTTGAATCCATATTTTTATGACCTGGGTCATAACATTCTGGATTCAACCATCCAATTTGAGTGTCCAGGCAGGCTTTACCTAGAAAAATAGGTCGGATGGTGAGAGGGATGTCCAAAGCACATAGATACTACAATATCACATGCCATCAAAAGTTCATTTAAGGCTGTGAGATGGTACCATCTAGTTCTGTTTTGTTTAAAGCACACTGCGAATTATGTTATTGTTTATAATAACTGTGGATGATGTTGTTGTTACACCTTGACTAGTGTGTTAGCTGGGGTAACAGTTGGAGATCCGGTACTCAGAACTGGTAGTCCACTGTCTGTTCAGCTTGGACCTGGTATTCTTGGAAGTATCTTTGATGGTAGGTTTTTATTAAACTAGAATTGTTGGTTATGATTACTGTTGATTTGCTGGATTTGTGAACATGATTGATTAATCTATGAATTACTGAAAACTACAAATCCACAGCCATAAAGTATGCCATTTTATGAATTAGTTGTAACTGTAGGTAATTTAAAAATTAAATCTTTTTACTTTCATGCACACAGTTAAGAACTGTCCGTTTAGTTGAATGTTAAATAGATATGGATTTATATGAGATTCTTTCACATATAATCATTAGCATTTTGCTGAAAACTCTTTCATTTATCTTTGTTTGGTGACTGATTCTTTAATATCATTTGAGGCTTCTTTAAAAAAGATATTTTAGTAAATGCATCAGATGATTTGTTCTATATCAAAACATAAATATATTAGAGTTATACCAGTTGCTATGTTTGATTAGATGAATGTTTAATCCTAAAAATAAACTATATACTTAGAATTCTGATTTTAATATCTTTTTCATGGAATGATAAATCTCTAATGTTTTTTTTTACTCCTCCAGGAATTCAGCGACCTTTGAAGGACATTAATGAATTAAGTCAAAGTATTTACATACCAAAAGGTGTCAATATACCAGCCCTAGACAGGAGTGCTAGATGGGAATTTGAACCAGCAAATTGTAGAGTGAGTATGTTATTTTTTGGTAATTAGATAGTTCACTGTCCATAATAGAGTGCAGGTACTTGGGCAGCTCTTGTTCAATAGAATACCTATGTTTGAGTTTTTTTATAATTAATGTTTAAGATTTTAATCTGTAATAATCTTCAGTTGGTTTGTGGTTTTTTCTCATATATAGCTGATTTAAAAACAATTAATTTCTACCCTGTAGATTACTGTAAATATATATTTTTATTCTTTTTGCATCACAATGATGTGTATGTGGTAAATTATTATGACTGCATTAAGAGTTATCATTTTCATAAACACATTTTATTGCATGTCATTTTTGCATATTTTTGCATAAAGCTGGTTTAAAATATTATTATTAATCTGGATCATCCATACTACTCAGTAAACTCTGAATAATCCTTTCCTTGTATTTTATCAACCTTGTTGGTTGCTCCAGTACAGTGGTTAGAGCACTGTGCTGAAAACCTTCAGATTTTGGGTTCAAATCTGGCTTGTACCTGTGTTTTCTTAGTTGGTTGCCCCTCAACCATATGTCCCAGGTGTGACTAGAGCTGAGCCTAGACAACTCAACCACAGGAATCCTGTTGACAAAATCAAAGGATTTCATGTTTGATCTTCGATGGCCTTTTGGTTATGGCCTCTATTTCACCATTCCGAATGAGATCTCAACCATCTGAGTTCAAATCTCCACGTGGGGATGTCTGAAGGGTGTTTTATCTCTCACCTCGTCTCATTACCCACCTTGTGCACAAAAGTGACCGTAAAACATCAAACAGCTGAATACAATACACTAATTGGCACGATGTGTGCATTATGGTTCAGGCCAGTGAAGGTTACTAATTTACAAACTAAATCTAATATTTTAAATGCAACTGAGGTGTAAAATGCAAAATATAGATTAAAACATGGACACTCTAACCTGGTTATTATGTTAGCTTAATGAGTAGAGCACTGTCCTGCAAACCTTCAGGTTACCATTTGAATCTACTTCAGGTTACCAGTGGCTTGAGACTTTTTCATTAGGGAGATACCACTCTACCTTATATTCCAGGGATGACCAGAGCTCAGGCTAAACAAAACATTCACCCACTTAGTAATCTCTTTGTCATATATGATTAATTAACTACAAGTTATTCAGGGTGCTTCCCTGGTCTAGTTGGTAGTGTATTGGACCACAGGTCACTACCACCAGAGTTCGAATCTCGGCATGGGCATATCAGAAGGGTGCTTCATCTTTGACTTCGCTTCGTTACCTTTGGATGTCGCTTGGCCCATCTAGCCTACCTTGTGTACAAAAGTGGCCGTAAATCATCATCAACTACTAGTTATTCAGAAATATTCCAGACATAAAGTTGATCTAACTTGTAGTAAATGTTCACATGTTGTTATTTGCCACGATGAATCTTCACCAGTTTTTGTTTCATTTTACAATTTCAGATTACGATTGTAACAATTAATATACTTGTATCTTCTACTAGCTTCTGTTGTGCTTTCACAATATTAGGGTAGTATAATATGTGTTTGTTTTGTTTTATTTCTTTGTTAACTAATTGCAAGTATGCTCACTTGCAACACAGAATTCTCAAACACAACTCTCAGCATTTACATCCGACATGTCGTTGTTTGCAGATTGGCAGCCACATCACTGGAGGAGATATATTTGGTCTCGTTCATGAGAGTTCCATCATCAGACACAAGATTATGTTGTCGCCAAAAGCCAAAGGGACGGTGACGTGGATTGCTGAACCAGGAAACTATGATCTCGGGGTATGTCATCTCTCTTCTTGTAACCACTAAACCGTTGTCTGTTTATTTGTTGATCATTATAATAATGTACACATATTAAAGAGTCCTACTACTTAAAGACATTACAGATTAAAATTACATATCCTAATAAACAGATAGAGATTTACATTCAAGTCTTATCAGTTAAACATAAAGTACTTGATACATATCTGTTTTGGTGGAGTTACAAAATATTATGTGTGTGTGTGTGTGTGTTAATAGAGGTACATAATGGCATTACATTAATATAGAAACATAATTAGCATATTTAGCATTCTTTGGGAACAGTTACAAATCACAGGTTATTTTTTCCATTTGTTTCCTAAAATTAATCATTTTCTGTCAATGTTTTGTGTCTAAATAGCAATTATGTCTTTGTAGAAGATGGTGGTAAGATTTTAGCATTTTCAGTTTTACGGTTTCCTCAGATAAATCTTGATTGTTATCAATGCAGATAATTTTATGTCCATTAAAGCTGTTAATGTGATGGTTGTATTGATAATTTTGTTTCTTTACCTTTTTTGTCTGACAGGAAGTTGTTTTGGAGACAGAATTTGATGGAGAGAGAACTGAACACACGATGATGCAGATTTGGCCGGTTAGACAGATGAGACCCGTTACTGAGAAGCTAGCAGCTAACTACCCATTGTTAACAGGACAGCGAGTTCTAGATGCACTCTTTCCGTATGTTTCCTCTGTGTCAATAGTCACTTTTGTTAGAGTGATATATACAAAAAGATCATTTGTTTTGTGAGAGAGAAAATTACTTTTTAAATAGAAATTTGTGTGTGTGTTACCCAGAGCTTTACTGACATTCAAATGAAGAGTGAAACGTTTGGGGGGGGGGTGTATTCAAGACAGCTTTATCTATATTTAACAAGTTTTCTTTATCATAACTCAAAGTCAGTTAAACTCACAATGTGCTATGAGATTAATAAATTTCTTCATGGAGTTTTGTTTGAATGCAATTTCCTTTCCAATAGCTCAGTTGCCAGTTCAAGTAGTTTGCCAACTGTTTGCTTGATGCAGCACCATTTTCGCAATAGCTGGTGATATTGGCCAAGGAGAGACTTTGAAAACAACCTACAAATCCTACGATTTAGTATGGAATATATAGGCAGATATCTACCTATTTTCTCACCAGATTGGCTCCACATATATAGAAAAACAGGAGTCTGAAAACTGGAGTTTAACTAAGAATATTTCCTAGGCCCTGTTTAAAATTGAGTATATAGTGTATATGTGAGATGTCGTACAACTGTGTTATTTACAATTATTAATCACACTGTTAACATCAATGACATGCACTTAAAATGAAAAGGAATTGCATTTACATTTTCAATTAGCTTAAAAGGTATTCTATCCAAAAACAATAGTCAATTGCAAACACATTTTGATAATTGGATGTAATTGGCTTATTATTACAAGGTGTTTTCAGTGTTGTTGATCCATCAGCTTGTCAAACCACTTGGAGGGCTGTCAGACACAATTTAGCAAGGGGTTGTATAAAAATATATATTCAGACATAATTTCCATTTGTACTGGTATGTTTTCCCTGAACGAAGATGACAAACATGATCCCACACACGTACGTATGTCTGCCAATGCCATTTATCATGACTCATCTCAGTGAATGATGGCTGGTCTGAGTCAATTAGAATGATAAAATCAATATTTTGTCTGCATACTTTTCTCCTTTCTAACAGCCTTTTTGCTGTTTTAAGATTCTTCATGATAAAATTGCAGCGTTTACTCGTACAATGTAATGCGTGTCGGGTTGATATCAGTTTCGGAAAAGTTTTTAGTTTTTGTTGTTGTACATGTACGTATCAGTGTCTGAATAGATCTGGGAGGTGGACTGCCGGAGATTGACCTCCCTGGAAGTCGGGACAGCACCCCCACCAATTGTTTGTCCGGATTTGGCAACTGAGTTATTAAAATGTAGTTGTGAAAGATGAAGGCTAATATTTTAACTGAGAAGCTAAATGATAACAATAATGCCATCATTATAACTGTTAATATTTACCTGGAAGTGATCCCATTTCTTTATGCTAGGTGTGTTCTTGGGGGAACTACTGCCATTCCAGGAGCTTTTGGATGTGGAAAGACTGTTATCTCTCAGTCATTGTCTAAATACTCAAACAGTGATGTTATTATATATGTGGGCTGTGGCGAGAGAGGCAATGAGATGTCAGAAGTATTGCGTGACTTCCCTGAAGTAAGTTGGGTAGTTGTGTGTGTGTGTGTATGTATATATATATATATATATATATATATATATAGAGTGATTTAAACACATTTTGAGAATGATTTCTAGTGTAATCCTTAATGTGTGCTGATTGATGTGATAAATTAATAACAGTGTTGTATTTTTGTATTAACAGCTAACTATGGAGATTGGTGGCAAAACTGAATCAATCATGAAGAGAACTGCCTTAGTTGCTAATACATCTAATATGCCTGTGGCTGCCAGAGAGGCCTCCATCTATACTGGTTTGTTATGATTATATTTCATTTATGTATGCATTATATTTTTTGGTATCTGTATGATGCAGTAGTAATTTTTCACAAGATGTAGATCAGTTTTTACAGCCACAATCAATCCTTCTAACTGATCTTTCATAAACTTGAACCATTGCAATCTGATTTGCTAAGCCACTATAATCAGCACACTGATCATATGGTTTTATGTGTTTTGCTTTTTTTAACCTCAGTATTAAAATAATTTGTACGTTATTGATCTATTTCTGTATATGTAGGTTTGTTGTGAATTGATATTGTTCAAAATTAGCTTCATATATGAAAAACTCATAGTCCAGATAGCTTAATATTAATGTCTTTTGTAAACATTCCCTCGTTAAAACTAAGTAAATAGTATGCATTAATATTGAGTTTATGTTTCCCCTCCCTTCCCCTAAAAAAAAACCCTATTTTTTACTCATGCATTTGTTCATGAAATGAATTCAGTTCAGAGTACTCTCTGCTGTCAGTGTTCACTTTCCAATATAATGGTAGTGTTTTGACATCCAAGTGGCATTCAGGGGACCATATTTTTTTACTTCTATTACTATATTAGTATAAGAGAGTAATAAAAAATGTCATCATAATTTTTTAAGAATGAAGTATCAATTCTGTGAGATTCGAGTTAAGCATGTGAAATCCAGGGGATATCAACGCAACTTTTTATTTGACATCATTATTTACGAATTTCAGAATCTGTTCATCTCATCGTTAACACTGGAAATGAAGACATTGTTCGTGTTTAATATTTCATAATCTCTGATTAAGGCTGTTTATTTTGGAATTACTTCTAACATGCTATTCTGTAGAATACTCACTACCTTGTTATTCTTGGTACCTCAAGAGAATCACAAAATACATCCATACTGCAAATGCTAAAAGGTCTTGTAAGAATGTTACCCTTTTCTGGGATGCTTGTTTCTTATTAATCTGGGCTTATATTTGGATGAGGAGCAGAAAATTACAATCTATTTAGCGAAAGTGCCCTGATTGCTGATATTCAGGTCACTTCTTCGTCTAGAAACAGTTTGGAAAGATAGGGTAGTGATCTCATATACTGCAGTTTTCTGTACAATACTTGGACATTCAGTTCTTTCCACACAGAAATAGACAAAATACATTATTTTGGTGAATTTTTATTAACTTGTAAATATCTAGCTTGCTTCACATTCTACATAGCTCTATTTATTATAAATCTATATCTGACTAAGATAGTTTTCAAGGAGTGATCTCGGCCCATTTAGCCTATCATGTGCACAGAAGTGGCCATAAAACATCAATCATCATCATCATCAAGGAGTGATCTCCATATAAATAAACTCCTTATATTATATTAATTGTTCACAAAACAATAGCCTGTTTATCAGAGTGTAAAACACTATTAGTTATTTAATGATGTTCATAGAAATTACGGTATGGCTCCGCTATAACATTGATGTAAGGTTCCACAAATTGTGCACTGCGTTATAGGTGGACTGTGAATTAAGACCAATCAGCTGTGATTATTGTCACCATGATCATGGATGGGGGTGGGGGGGTGGGGGATAAATCAAGCATTCATAAAGAGTCTTTAACAGTGTATGATTTTCAGTTTGGCATTTTGAAGAAGAGTTGTGTAAGAAAATAACGTTTGAGATATGTTATAATATGATTAAATCAGAGGTCTTTTCTATGCAGAATATAGATTGGGCTGATTGTTCGGCTGATTGAGCCAAGACTGTAATTATGATTTAGATCAATAAATCTACTCGTTCATCTACTCACCACCTAGAAAGCAATCAACTTTAATTGAAATGTTCACAACTCCTGCTTACATTTGATATTGACATAAATGGGGTAATTTGTGGCCATTGGCTATGGTTTTTTATGTGTAAAATACAAACTATGAAAATGCCGTCAAACTATTTCGAAAAACTTGATCAGTCGGCAGTGAATTTCTATCCATTTAGCAGAAAATTCAATATCATAGATCTCCCGAATTGGAGACTTGATCATGTTGTAGTCAATTTTGTGTTATACTGATCCACATCATAGCAGAGCCACACCATATATGGAAAAGTACTAATGGACATATTTACATATTGATTTAGGTCCAATAATCAGCCATAATCAAACCTAAAATTTATCCTATGATTAAGTAATTTTTTATTTGTAAGATATCTGAATGGTAAAAATTATATGGGATCAAATGCTGCTTAAGCTATGGGGGAACTATGAGACACGTCATCTTAGATCTGTTGTACTTCACAGTGAATCTTGCGTTCTCATAATTTACATTGAAGCCTGTGTTCGTGGGATTTGTTTCCATTGGTTGATGCCTCTTGGTCATATGTTCCAGATGTGATCATAAACAACTCAACCTCTTGAATCTGAGAATTATGGGGTTTATCTACCATATACTGAAGATTTCATTTAGCTCTCTTCATCCTTAGCTTAGTCATATCATCATCATCTTTAGTATTGAATTGCTAATCGTGTTAGATGCTCTAGAGAGAAGCATATCTGATTCGTTTTCTTTTCCTAAACAGGTTTAATGCTTATTTCTGAAATGCTGGTCACCACATTTTATGACATTTTAGAAAGTCTAACTATGATTGACTGCCAGTAATGTTGGATTGTCAACTTTTCACAATAATCTGTTTTTCTTCTAATCATTCACATTTCAGTTTAAATTAGTCATCATTTTACTTCTCGTTCCAGGCATTACGCTCGCAGAATACTTCCGTGATATGGGTTATAATGTTTCCATGATGGCCGACTCAACATCACGTTGGGCAGAAGCCCTTCGTGAGATTTCTGGACGTCTGGCTGAGATGCCTGCAGATTCTGGCTTCCCAGCCTACCTCGGTGCTCGACTGGCCTGGTTTTACGAACGTGCAGGAAGAGTGCACTGTCTCGGCAATCCTGGACGAGAGGGCAGTGTCACCATCGTTGGGGCGTAAGTGCTCACTAGCTGAACTGGTTATTCTTTCAGTATTTCTTTTTAAAATATTAGAATTATCATTAAATCATGCTGCCATTCTATGCTGACAATCAGTGGAATTTTTCTCTTCCAGTGTATCACCGCCTGGTGGCGATTTCTCTGACCCTGTGACCTCTGCTACATTGGGTATTGTGCAGGTGTTCTGGGGTTTGGACAAGAAGCTGGCCCAGAGGAAACACTTCCCATCAGTGAACTGGTTAATATCATACAGCAAATATACTCGTGCCCTTGATGAGTTCTATGACAAAAACTATCCAGAGTTTGTATCTCTGAGGATGAAGGCAAGGCTTCAGTTTTTGTATTAATCTATATAAACTTACAGGAGTAAAGCCTGTTTCTTAATCTTGTGATGGTAGTATTTTCTGTTGATAAATCTCACAGCCTGAAGTGTATATTGTGAGTTTAAAACAGCACATGCTACCTGGAGTATGCTTGAGGAAATCTCCTTATGTGTGTCATGAAACAACTAGCACTGGTGATATGTGTTGACTGATGAATACTGCATGTTGAGAAGGTATTGTTTAGAAATCCTCAATGACCATTTTAGTTATGAGCTATTTATTTTTCTGTTATGATATAAACACACAAGTAACAATCATGGCAACGTCACTGATCAAGTTGCTGATAAGTATAATTAGTTACTCTGTATTGTATCCTTATTGTGATGTGGATCATTCAGAAAATATATATTTTCTTGTGAATTTTGTGCATTTAGGATTATGCTTAATTTCTAAATGAGATTTTTGTATTAAAGAGTAGCTTCAGTGTCCCCCCCCCCCACAATTTTATTATTAATGTTTTTCTTGTGATAAAATATTCAGATTATGACATTTATTATCTCACTGAAATGCCTCTATAGTCCAAAGTTGGTGGGAAATGTTTATTAGATTTAGTAGCGGTCGCTGTTCTGGAATCTGTGAATGGCCGCCAGGATCTGACATCAGCATGTTGATTCCAGCAATCCTGGATGCCGTCTGCTCGCATACTATCCAGGCTTAAACTGTTAACAGTAGTATGTATGTTTGTTTATTATTGGGTATAATGGCATCAAATGATGTGGATGTAGGGATTAAAGGATAGCTTTATGAACCTGAGAAACCAGATTATCAAAATATCAATCAAAGTGACAGTGAGCTCAGCTCAGATACCGCCAGTGAAACTGTTCATAATTTCCACGATGGACAAGCAAAAATGTACACTGAAACATGGTGTCAGCATTGTAAATGTGTCAGACATTGACCACATAGAAGAAACCATGTGCCTCCTATTCACATCAGTGTCATCAGTTTGATACTTTCTGTTGATAAATAAGGTTTGAACAGCATCCTTTTTTCAGAATTGTTTGTTGTGGTAGAACTTTGTTTACTTTATCAACTTTGTAGCACATGCTTTCAAACTGGTCTTTATAAGCAAATGAATTGCTACCAAATGGAAACGTTTTAAGCATGCATCCACTTCCAATATTATGTAGCCACTGCATAAAGTAATGTTTTCCTTTATTTTTCTGCTTATTATTGGTGCAACTCCATATCTGAAGGTTGTTTCATCCTTAACTTCGCTTCATTATCTTTGGAGGTCGCTCGGCCCATTTAGCCTACCCATGTGCACAAGAGTGGCCATTAAACATCAATCATCATCTCCCAAGAAGATCCTTGTTATAACAATATGTATAAATCTACCTTCTATTTAACAAACATTGTCAACATTATGTTCTAATTGAGTTGAACATATAGTATACAGCTAATTATGGTAATTAACTGAATATGTAAGATTTGGGAATAAGCTCAGAACTTATTTCAGCCAATAGGAGTGGTATACTTTAAATCATACAAGTCTCTGGATTTAGGCCCACCCAAAAATGTTCCAGATACTCGTTTCAGTACTATTTAGTTTTGACAGAATAACAGAAATATCGGTGATTAACATGATCAGGTAATCAAAGACATCATGGCAGTTTCCTGGTCAATCTTCTTTCTGAGTCCATTATTACGAAATGCTATTTTCTCATCTACACTATTGTTATCTGTGCACTCATAATGGTGGCTAGAACCCAGCAGCTGGTCATTGGCAACATCTGCTTCATAACTGTAAGGACCTTGAAGGAACAAAAACCTGTCCCAATCTAGAGTGACAAGCATCAACAATGATCATCAATTATTGTTGTATACGTGATCATAAACATTTAATTAATTTGTTTGAAAACATATTAAAACATAGTCATTTGGTGGGTATAATACCGGTATGTAGTAAATAATACTGAACTATTACAGATTTGTGTCAATGTTACTGTTTGTGCTGAATAAAAGAGCAAGTGATTATTTTATCGATAGCAACGAATTAATAATATTGATTGTGAATAATTAGTAAATGGCAAAAGTGCACTTCTGTCTCCTTGGAGAAATCTTAATGCATACTTTGTGTATGTGCATGTATGGCCCCGTTCAAATTATTGTTTAAGTTGATCAGCCTTCATATATCTGAAGTGAAACACAATCAGTCAGTCTCTATATTATCTAACAATCTGTTTATTTTTCAGGTTAAGGAAATTCTTCAAGAAGAGGAAGACTTGTCAGAGATTGTACAACTTGTAGGCAAGGTATGGCTTAGAATTAATGTTAAAACAAGTCAGAAAATGTCTTTCCTATATTTGATTTAGTTGCCAAATGTTATATATGTATTTTCTGTCTTCTGGCAGGCATTATTTAAATGATGAATTATAGGTGTAATGTTTCTCGGATTAGCATATATTGTTTTGCAATGAACTAAAAACAAAAAATGGGTGGAATTGCTAACACTAAGCTGTATGTATTTCTAACACTAATCAGGGTTCACTGGCTGAATCGGACAAGATCACCCTGGAAGTGGCCAAACTAATTAAAGATGATTTTCTCCAACAGAATGGCTATTCTCCCTATGATAAGTAAGTTGATGCTATATATAGGTGTAGTCTTGTTATGAAGAAATTAATGCAGATTCATATACATGGTATGCATTAATGCATTTAATTTAATCTTTTCACGAATGTATTTTGAAGGGGGTTGGATGTGATGAAGTTTTAATCTTGCAATGTGCAAGATGCAGGGACATGTTGCTCTTGTGAAACAATGTTATGATTATTGAACAAATGCACACCGTTATCAATATGGTGCCATGCCTATATCTGTATGTCTCATATTTTGTGATTCGTTGAAGTATTTTGGTTGTATTTTGACAAATGTTATAACAAATTTTGAAGGAAACAATCTAATGTATTAGGAAATTGTTATTTTTGCCCATTTTTAATAGATTGATTGAAGATTGATTAATCGATTGAAGTTGAAGCATATGTACAAATTTGCTGTGATAGAATGAATTGGTAACTGCAGAATGTTCAATCAAAATTGTGACAAATCTATTACACCACTCACCATTAAGTTTTAATAAGTAGCCCACATACTGGATGAGTGTCTATTTTCTAACCTGATATGTGTCTTGCAGTACAACAGAAACTTATTTTGTTTATTGATCAAGTTATTAGTGCACTGTATTTAAAAGTTTCAATACACAGTTTAATATTACAGTATTTTCTGTGTATGTGGTAAGTTTTGTTGAATCATCTTATTTTCCTAGGGAGAAGAACCACTGCTTTCTACCTGCTTTAGCCATCATTGAAGTGGAACTAAATAATCGATCGTTCACTCACTCTAATGTTTCATATTTTTGTCACATGTTAGGTTTTGCCCATTCTACAAGACAGTCGGAATGTTAAAGAACATCATAGGCTTCTATGACATGGCTCGTCATGCCGTAGAAACGACAGCCCAAAGTGATAACAAGATAACGTGGGGTATAATCCGTGACAATATGGCTGACACACTGTACAAGCTTAGCAGTATGAAATTTAAGGTATGATGTGGGCTATATTCTGATGCCTATTAGGCAAGATGCTAAATGCTTCAGTTATTAACTGTAATGTTGTTGCAACTGTCATACCATATGTACGCTGATATAAGACAAACTCATCTATTAGATGAATTGTATTTATAATCCGTTTGAAGAGAATTGCTTTGAACCCATATATAAGACAAGTGGCAAACCATCATTTACCATAGAAAAAATAATTCACCATAAAATACTAATTTCCTCTCTTTTTCTATTAATATCAAAATATGAACAATATTATTTCAAACAATGTTTTCATATTCAGATTCAAATAAAATTCATATGCTGTTATATTCATACCTGGGGTAATATATATTTGACACAGTAAAGGGTTAAGTGGTATCCATTTAGAAGGTACCGTACTAGATTTCAAAGGTGATTATTTGATCAGCTAAATGATTGTTTTAGAATATAGAGTTTGCTGTTCCCTTGCGGTGCTTCACTTATTCCCTACCAAAATATATGGTCATGTGATGTTGTATGTTAGCATGCACTTTTGGTGAGCTTACTTATGAACTGGTCACAATGACCGTGATCGGATATGAAATATGATATGTTATGATTGTGCCACATGGTTATCTTTGACGAAGTGGGATATGTTGGTGTATTGACAGGCATTGGCATTGATTTCATCCTTGACTTCGCTTCGTTACCTTTGGAGGTCACTCGGCCCAGTTAGCCTACCATGCGCACAAAAGTGGCTATAAAACATCAATCATCAATCCATTATTATCTGTGATGGTTGGGTTTGTTCATTAATAAAGTCCACCAAATCTCTGCCTTTGGATGTAACTTATATCTAAGATCAACAGTTTTACGTCTACTAGATTGCAGCAGTGTTTTTTCTACTTACAGATGAGTATATAAAGTATAAAATACCATAATAAATGATCAGTCACATGCAGCTGAATCATAATTAGTAATATTTTCCAACCATTCACAAAAAGATGACCCAGATACTTGAGTTAAAAGTAGATCCATTCTGCTAGTTAGATCATTAAGTGGCTAACCATAATCGTCATGATTTTCACAAATGTACAATATGTGTAGGTTTTCTTGAACTCCCCCACCCTCACTTGAAAATATCAAAAATGATGATTAAACATTTGAAAGTTGATTTTGCTAAAAAAAGACTACTATCGCTATCTATCCAATACTAATAGTACTCAACAGATGGCAGCAGTAGTCATTTTCACATTCTATAATGTGAAGACAGGTTTTTCATAATTTTCCTACATTAAGAGAGCATGCATTAGTATCATGAGCCCTTCCCCCCAGCATATGGTTTGTACACTTATGATAGTTGTGGATGGCCCCTTATTAACCATACATACAGTGAATACTGCACGTAATAAACACCCTCCGGTCATCAGCTTCCCGTCTCTTATGTATTTATGTCTAGTAAGAATTATTTAGCCATTTGTTCTCGTTTCAGGATCCTATCAAGGATGGCGAAGTAAAGATTAAGACTGACTTCGACGAACTCTATGAAGAAATGCAGACAGCATTTAGAAACCTAGAAGACTAGACGACAATATTAATTACACGATCTGAAATCTTCTTCACAGTTAATCATGTGGCATTTAATACCCGTAGTGTATCATTCGTCTTATTTACAGCAGGATCTATCAGGAAGATAAAACGTAATCCATGTCAGCCGGGTTCATTTAAGAAATGGTGACCGCTCTCTCTCTCTCTCTCTCTCATGTTTCACATCTCTCCATTCAGAGTTGTTTAAGCATCATACAAAAGAGTATAACACTGATGTGATGTCCAGTCAGTGTGGCTACACTCCAGTACCCGTCATTCCCACTATAATGTTCGATAGCATCGTGTGATGTTTGGTAAATATGTTGGTAAGAATGTGCTACTAAATCGTGATCAGCATTCAGCAGACAAGTGAATAGCTTACTCATTATAAACGCTCTTGTTTTTTTAAATTATTATTTAGAAATAAATCGATGACTGTTTATGTAACATACTAACACACATACACACACACACACACACTATATCATTATAAAATAATCATACTATTTCTAAAATGATTTTTATTAAACAGTTACTAGTTAATTGTGTTATTCACATTAAGTTAGTGTCTTATTGTAATATTTATCTTATTCCTGATGTTTACTCAATTAACTATTAGATAAAGTTTATGTTTGTATTCTTATATTATAATTATCATCCAGATTGATGAAATCTGGCCACATAATAGGGATCTTGTTTTGTATTTACAGGATGCTGATTTATCACAATCAGTTGAATACATGTTTTACTAATTCCTGATCAGGGAAGCCAGCTTCATGATCCACTTTGTAATGTGTTAATGCAACTAGCAAACAAGAGATTGCTTCAAAACATTCCATAAAACGTGTTTCCCAATGAGATCTGTATGTGTGCCAGTTTTTATGTCTGTGCATGTATTACGCCGCCAAAGCAGTACACAGCAGAAATGCAAACCAATGGCATCTTCCCAAGATCTGTTTTTATGAAGTATTGTAGCTGTTGTGTTATGTAAAACGTTATTAGCAAGCTGATTATAGGAATTAGTTGTCAATAACATGTGACAGAATTTAGAGTTTTGGTGATTGGTCGTTCCCAGATAATTTTTCACATCTCCATTGCCTTACAAACACTACCTTGACACATGCATTATTCCATGTGTTGACAATCAATATCCAGTTTGGCATTTATTAAAGAAAATTAGCATGTTTCTCATCCAGTCAATTTATAAAAATATGTTAGAAATTAACTTGGTTGTCAATAACTCGTGTGACTGTTGCTAGTTTAATGCTAATCCATGTTAACTTTTGACTTGTGCAATGTTTTTGTTAATGGTTAATTAATCTATAAACTCGTGACAGCACGTTGCATTTTCAAACTGGACTTATTACTGTTTAAGGTGTTCGTCAACTGTTTGCTGTGGAAGTGCCAGAAATTTAGACTGTCCAATGTGTGTTCCATGCATTTCATGTTTCATCTGTTCAGTTTAGTGGTATTAGGGAATGCTAGCTAGAAGTTCTATATCTCTAGTTCAGACGATTGTTTCCGTGTGTTTGTTAACTATGATAAATCCACGTCTCCAGATTGTCAGATTAATTCCGTGTGTAGATAAATCGTAATCAACTAGAGAAATGTTGTTATCAGTTGTAAGAATGTGTAAATAAAATCAGCTGCTGAATCATGTTTATTGAGGGTGATTCACCTCGGGTGTGAATGTATGGAGGGGAGAGGGGGGAATACAGCGGCCGGATGTCGTCATGTTTCTGGTATTATCACCTACAAGTACAGCACATCCAACTTACATGTCAGACAAAAGATGTGCAAGTATTTACAACTTGAGTGTATTTTCAACAATCTTATAAAACTATCTGGCACAGTTGGGAAGAGTACTTCAGATTTTGTTATACTGCCATTATACAATCTCGTACGAGGAGTTTATGCAGCCAATGAGCCTTAATTCATAACGTTTTCCTTCTTATTATGGAACCATAAAATCCGATGAAATGTTCGGTTCTTCAGACTGATTGTCCAATGGACGCGTCCAGCCCTCACACAGTGTATGTTGTTCTGGTATGTATATGTAAGCTGGGTACTTAGAAATATTAATAATAATAGTATTTTATATAACACCTTATTCAACTTGAATTGTTCCGAGACATTTTACATTTAAAACAAATTAAAACATGTTCTAAACTATATTAGGACAAACACATTTTATACATAAATACATTGATAAAATGTGTGTATTATAAATGGGTAACCAGGTTTTAAGAACTTTACAAAAGATTTCTTTACTTGTTGCAAATTTAACATGAACATGCAAATTATTCTACAGTTTGAAAACTGACCTCGGAAAGGTTTCTCTACATTGTTGTGTGGCTTTTTGGTACTGTCAAAAGTAAACGAGACTGCATTCGCAGCATTTCTCATTGCTTTTGGATCAGTACTTTGAATTACGAAACGGGATCTTGTACCGTGATCTAAAACGTATTTGAAGCCAGTGCAGCTGGAACCGAACTGGTGTTATTTGTTTGCTTTTGGGAGTGGGTAACCAGACTTGCAGCATAGTTCTGCACTCACTGTAGTCGCTTTGTTAGAAAGAAAGACAGGGGAGGGGGATATTATATATATATATTAATGCATTGTCATAGTCCAGTTAATAAATTATAAATGCTTGAACTAAAATCTTACATGTCTCATCACTTACGTACTGACAGATAAGTCCATGTTTGATAATAACAGGACTTACAAGTTACAGATAGACTTCACCTGCTTCTCCATTCCTAGAGTATTATCTAACATAAGCCCTAGCTTTCTCACGGACATAGAATAATTTATATAACTGGATCCTACCTTGATGTAAAGATGATCAGTTTTCTTCGTATGTTGTTTGATGAGAAAACAATGAATCGCTCTTAAACCTATTCAATTATACCATTTAATCATTTCACCAACCGATTTAGTATACATACAGTAATTCTTTGGTCCCAAAATGGATCCCTGTGATACACCCAAAAAAGAAGACCTACATCCGGTGATGTTTCATCTGTGACTGAAACAACTATGAGTTGTCTCCATGTGACAGTAAATTAGTTTATAGCTATAGACATATCTGCGCCAATCTTATTCTTATTATCTGCACTCTATAAAGTGTTTCTTGTCTGTTTTAAATGTTAGTAACATCAACAAGATGTTAAATGATGTACACCATATAATAATCATCTCGGTCAGGATCCTGGTTGATAAGATAGGGGATTATAGGATCATCTAATTCCATCTGAATCGACAGCATAAAACGCTAATTATATTCGATGTTAAAACGTCGACTGTTCTCACTTATGGCTCAGTTTCATTACAGTCATCAAATGCTGAAAGAATTATGTTCTATAAAGATAAGACACTAGATAATGCAATCGATGTTGATTATACAATTTCCACACATGAAGATGATTGTTAATAATCTGATGAATATTAATATTACATGTTAGCAAAATTTGGGAACTAAAAATTCATGATAATCTAGTTACCCTGAAATGACCATGTTAATTCTATTTGTAGTAATCTGTCTACAGAGTGAAATATGTTAACTGGATGAAATCATCGACTCTCACGTTGATACTGTCTTATATCAAGCATTCAGTTGGGGATAATACTTCTTAAGCAAAATTAATGATTCTGGTTGGTTTTCTGGAATGTCTATGTGACTGACGATGCAAGTTATATATATATCTACTGTTTTCCAATAGAGTTGTTCAACATTATGAACCTGAACATTATTTACAGAAACTCTGCATTGAACAATGATTTGAAATGCTAAAATTTGTGCTGTCCTTAATTAAATATAATTTTTTTTTAATATAAAATGGTTACATGATGATGATAATAATTCTGATATTAATAACAGTCCCAAAAAGATGTTTGACACATTTTAATAAAAAATTTCATCTACACATTACTGTAATGTTTACTAAGCATAGATATATGCACACACATACACACATTCAGAGAGAGAGTGTATGTGTGGGGGTTGGGGGGTTGAACAATCAGGCATTAATGGAGCATATTTCATTAAAAGAGATGGGGTATTCTTTAATGATAAAAAACATGTTGGATAGGATGACCCCCCACACACAAAATAAACACATGGGATACCTAACAAAATATTTCATGAATTTATTTCCAGTCTGACAACAACGTATGTCTGTACATACAAACATCTGCATATATACAGATGCATACATATACATATATACCTACATATAAACATACACGTATGTGTGTGTGTGTTATCTTGCTATACCTTACATATAAGTAGTCAAGGTGTTGAGTCAATCAATCACTGGCAACTCATCAGCATAGGAATCTAAACATCTAAATAAACAATCTTATAAATTGAGCATTATAAAAAAATAACTTAATATAATTTCATCAGTTACAGATCAAAGAACAAAAACAAAAAATGGAAGACTGTGAGTGAGGTCACCGGGTAAGGCTATGCTATGAGTTTATAATACATAAATCCATCATATGATGGCTTTAAGTGGCTGGTTTCCAATTCTATCTGAAAGGTTCACTTCAGTTTTGGACGCCATCCCTTAGAAAAGCGAATCAATTTGTTGGCGTCAAATTTGTTGAAGTTAAAATTCTCAATGAGCAGATCCTCAGTTAGAGTGGACAATAGCGCACCATCAACCAAACTCCTGCAATAATAACAAGACAATATCAAAACAGTAACTGGGATGACCCATTTAGTAATATTTGATATATTTATAATCTGTTTTGAAGGTTTGTCTTGATTGAAGACATGGATCTAAAAATCTCATCAAATACCAAAGAATTCTGGATCATCCAGAAGTGGAAGTGGTGTCCAGGTTGAGGCTAATATTTTACCATGTACAAATAGCACCTATCAATAGTCCACCCACAAATATCTACCTATACGCCACGCTATGCCCCACCGTGACCCACCAAGAGGAGAACTTTAGTTTAAAGTCACAGACTGTAAACTGCACGACCACTGGATCATCTACTGTCTGGCTGTATTGGTCACGAAGAGTACCAATTTAGATGAGTTCATTATGGATTATTGTATGCTACTTGCTCACAGCTGAGCCATGAAAATAGTAAAGTCCTACGGGGTTTATTAGCAGTGTTAGAGCGTACAAATTAATTAAATCCTTAGAACACCAAGAGGGCAATGCAAAACAACAATCCTTGGTCCTAACTAAAACAGAACGTCATCAGAACAACTCTACCAACTATTAACTGTCATTGTTGTCATTATCAGTTCATTATCATAAATAATTACAACCAGACATGAGGTCAATCCAATTCCGGAATTGAAATTGCTTATTTATAAATCAGAATTGCTAAATTTGGAGTTGGAATTGAAATTTGCTACAAAACATTAAACCGACAAAATAATTTATCATTTACTTTTTTAATTCAGAAGTATTTCTTCCATGACAATCCTACTTGGAATAAACACTACTCGTAGGTATTACAAGTTGGTACTTCGAGTACATACCCATGGTAGAAAGTAGTGTGTAAAACAAGAGTAGGTAAATTGGAATTGGATTCATAAATTTAGAATTGGAATTAGAATAGATAAATCTGATGTGGAAATGGAATTGACAAAATTAAATTGACCCCATGTTTGATTACAACCCTTCATCTATTATTATTTTAATTTGAGATCGTGTAGAACTGATTGATGACAAGACCATGTGGTTTCTGTTTATCATCGGCATAAATTGCATATAAAACCACTTTAATTAGGAAATTTGTCGCCCAAAGTCCCACCTAACAATGGACATTAGGCAAGCCCTTGGAGTCCCTATCCATATCGAGGCATCACATATTTCAACCTCTGGCAGTTATATTAAATCATTTCTAATGCCTACTTTCCTACGAGTCTCTTAATTGCCGTATCTCCAAAAGGTGTCGGTAATTAATTGTTGGTTTAACACGCATGCAAGGCCGGGTAACGTTCAATAATTTCGTGCGACAACGAAATTGGAACGTGTCTCGCCGTAATCGTAAAATATTACCTTTCCAACGCTGGCACATGATCTGTCATGTTCAGTAGTTGCAGACAATTCATTAGGCTCGAAACGCTTAGTTGTGAGACATCCGAAGGTATGTCCTGTAAGGTAGTTATCCTCATCTGTGTCTCCTCCTTACACGGAGACCTCGTATAGCGGACAGGATCGCCGCATTTCGAGTTTGGTGGCGTTCCGTCTTCATTTCGCACTAGAATAGGCTGCTTCGGCATCGGTGTGGGATGTTCCTGAACAATGGGTCCAGACGTCTGCTGTTCCTCAACACTCTTCGCCCTTGTTACGGATGCTGGCCCCTGTTTCGATGTAGCCGTAGGTTTCAATATTCTCCAATCCTGGTAGACCTCGGCGGCTTCAGCGGAAACCTTTGGTTTTGTTTTAGTTGGTGGCGGCGTTTTTTGTTTTCGACTAGACTTCGTCGGTTCCGATGGAGGAAGAGGAGGCGGTGAACGGTGGTGTTCGCCGAAGTAGCCCCTCTTTGGGAGAGCGGGCCCGGGCGAACTCTTCGATCGCCTGGGAGGATCCTTGGACGGTGGTTTTTCCACTGGATCCGTGTCCGGTGGAAGAATCCCCGTCTTATACACCTCCTTCAGCATGGTCAGACGTTCGATCGGGTTCATTTCACTCGAATAAGCGATCGGTTCGAGCCGATGACTCAGCGAGTGGCTCGCTTCTCGCTTATCGTCAACTATTTCATAATCGGAATCCGAAGAATCAGTGTCGATTGGGGAGTAGATTTTGCCACTCCCTTCGGACAGTCGATGGGCATTGGTGTCCCTCATCATTGGCACCATCTGGATGTAGTCGTACACGTTGTCAACTGGGGGCTTGTTGAACAGCATAATCTCTGTGAACAGCAACAGAGATCCAGCTCAGGAAAGCAATTCACAAAACCTACATTGTCCCAGTTTATTATTGGTTTAGAAGTTTCTAATTATATATATATATATATATATATATATATGCAAACATTTGAGAAGTATATAATGTAATTTAACATTGACTTGATGGTTACATATGTCATCATGAAAAGTGATAAAGCAAGAACATAAAAAGGATAAACATTTTCTATTTTAATTATTATACTATTATTCTATATGTCTATTTATATATTTAGATGTTTTCTATATATATTTCATAACGTGATTTTATATATATATATATATATATATATATATATATATATATATATATAATCACGATATACCCATAATGAAAGGCATAACCAAAAACAGCAATATTTACAGACTGGAAAATGTCATAGACTGATAATTATGTATACAAGATCCATACCTGCGTCTTTTTCCAATAGTTTGCTGTAGTCATGATCACAAAGGTTTGCAAATGTCTTTAGTTCCAGCATCGCCTTGAAAAATTTATGATCACACTTTCCATTCATGCACACTGCGATAGTGGCCATTATAGGGATGTAGGCGGGAATTAACGTCACCACTGGATATATAGCTCCTAAAATATCATTTTAAAACGTTCACTCTATCAGTTCCACTTGAAGACTATAATATTAACACTGTTAAGGATTGATAGTAGATTTGGTCTAATGGCTGTAACACTTGAAAATAGTATCGAGTGTATATGGCATTATAAATTACCAATTTCGTAAAAATAAAATGAGTGTGTGTGTGTGGGGGGGGGGGCGTATATAGTGGCACCGGCTCAGAACATCAACATCTAAACATCCTTTGAGACCACCATATACATAAATAAAACTATGCATACATCAATCTAAATATGAAATGTTCTACATCTCCACATAACTATACAATAGTAGCCCTGTGCATGTCTCTGGGCTGCTCATCAGCCTGTGAGACGCAGCTAATTCGCTTTTCGTACGCGAAAAATATGTATAATAATAATAATAATAATAATAATAATAATAATTGTATATAACACAATACACACACACACACACACACACACACAAAAACATGTGGCAGCATCTTCATTATCTTTATAAATCACACACACACACACACATACACATATAATTTTGATTGTGTGTGTGTGCGAGCGTGCGCTCGCGCGAATGTGTGTGAACAAACCTGTGAAAGTTTCTTCTATAATTCTTCTTATCTCTGGCTTCATTTCTACATATGGCTGACCTAACACAGGATGTCCAACAAGGAATTTTTCCTGCAAGGAAACACTTTAAATCATTAACCTTAGAAAAAAGCTCACTGACCTAAATATAAGCATTGAATGGGAAGATGAGTTATCGCCCGCCTATCATTTGAATTATAAACGGCACATTTATTTACATGAACAAATCTCACATTTCAGATTTGTTGAAATCTAACAATTATTTTTATTTACTCCATTTGATCTGATCAATCTTAGTTGTAGCAACTGTACACAAATGTGACAATTCTCGGATTATTTGCTCGATTCATATTGCACCAGCTCCTGTTAATATTATATCTCGCGTACGGTCAAAAGGTCATGACTGCTATTAGTAGCTCGATCTGAACGTACAAAGGCAGCAAACTTTGAACTCTCGGTTGAGATGTCTGAAGCTTTCAGGATTTACATCAGCACAATCTATAAAGTCAGTAGACAGTATATATAGTTACTCAATTAATTACTGCCCAAACATGAAAACCAATCAACCGATGGTCTGTTGATGTGGTATTCTTGTTGTCCTAGCTTTACCGAGATTAGTATCACCTGTTTGATGGAATGAGATTTTGTCACCAACGGTGTGGCTGTGAGAAATATTTCCAAGCAGCCGGAAAATCTAATTGGACATGGAAAGAAAAGTAAGCAGTAATCTGTAGTTTAAGCTTCACTTCTCTCTTAGGTTATGCTATCTTTCACGAAGACAACAATTTTGTTATGTCATCAATAGATCTTTTCAGTCTAGAAACAGGTTTACTATCAGGTAAGTGCGACAACAGTGCGATCTAGCCTTATATCACATATACTTTGAACTGTCCGTTTGGTTAACGTCATGGTTTTTATATCAGGGTATATTGACTGATTCCTAAGTGACACCAGATTTTTGCGAGCATTTGAGTAGGCTTTTTAAATCACTAAACTAGGGAATACGGAATTTGTTTTGGACATGTTCCGGAATATACACGATTTCATTAAATATGGTTTTTTATTGTCTTCCACAACGTGACTGCCACAGTTTAACTGCAGTCTATGTAACCACATATTTGTGATACACCCTCAGAAATCACCCCGGTGACGTGTACAATTTTACGACATTTTACACAGCATAACATGACCAAACGTTATAATATTGACAAGTTTTCTGGGTAAAACGTCTGTGAGAACACGTGTTATAAGTCCGGGGCTGTATCAGGAAAGGGCCTCCCGGTCTAAAATTAGCCCCCAATCAGATGAGAGAAACCGTTAGTAACCGTTAGAGTGATGGAACGTGGTGAAATAACAAAGGAAGTCAAAAACATGAGAGGTATAGATGTCCAGCGCACCCAACGAGCTGAACTGCAAACAAAACTTACTTAAGTGTGTTTTAAGCCTATTCATTGTGCATAATTAATTATTTATATTCTATTGAAAGCCCCGATTCTTATCGTTCATTGACATTTCCTTTTTTTGTGACCAAACAACCTTATTCGAAATATATGAGCTATGCTAATAAGAAATACGGTGGTATAGTGTTCTGCTGATAAACCTTATAAAGAAGTAAATGAGTCTCTCAGGACAGAGGTGATAACACAAAGACCTTTGTTACAACAATAAGACCAAGCGTAGGTAAACGTTAATATAAACAAAAACTCACCTTCCGTAAATCTTAAGATCTTTGCTTGCCAAGAAAGGCAGATCGTATTTAGTAAATGGAATAACCACAAAACAATCTTATAAAAGGTATATAAATAATACCATAAACATGCCTAAATATAAATCTATTAGGACTGGTTATGTCCTTCTACTCTCTGTAAACCATTCAATATTGCTAGACGCTATACTTCATGCTAATGGATATTCTTAAATTCAATAACGAGGAATGCGATGCTAATTGAAGGACGATCTTAAGTATTGGTAACAAAATATCGCATCAAACTCAGGTTCATCTCCCAACAATTTTAGTAACTGCTTCTATAACAAGATATAGTTTTTTCAGCCATCGACTCACTACTAAGCCTATTAATGGCCGGTTATCAACATTCGACAACTTTGATCTTCTAACTGACTTCGAATGCACACGTTTCCCGAAGAAGCCGGAGATGATTCCTAAGATTCTTGATTTTTCAAAAATGGTCAGGGAATTTAGTGATGTTTGATAGCTGATCTTTAAAACCGGGTACACATATAATCGCAGGCGAGTATTTCGATTTTCTATAAGGACATTGAAAATCCCCCCGGCCCTGCTGTTCGCTTGAACATTTACTGAGTGGACAATATTCATTCTTATCCAGTCGTGATAAGCAGTCCGCTTTTTATAAAGCTCCCACTTCACTGAAACCATCCAGATGCAATCGACGAAGCGGGGAATTTTTTTTTTCAATTCATGTCAATCATGTAGTTCATATACATATTGTAACGCGTGATCATGACATTTCAGATAATCCAGTCGGGGTGCATTATAAATGTCTGTTTACCATTTCAAAACATCCGACAGGTGAATCTCGAGTATAACAGACCTCACGTAATGGTTCGCCAGTTAATAGATGGAAATATGTCTTCCCTTGTCCTGCCATTTTCAAGTACGATTTTGTTCATTCCGAACTCGCAATGTTGTACGTGTCACGGGTAGCGAGGCGGTAAACTATTAAAATGTGGAGGTTCCCTTTTCGAACCCATCAATTAGCTTTCACCATTTATGCGCTCAATAGTTTGAACGAGTAAACAGATTGCCTGAAAACAGACTGACTATTCCTAGTTAGGTGCCGTTAGTTAGCAGTTGGAAACGAGATGTTTATGGCAGTTAATTCCGATGCCAGAATGTTTATAGTCAGGCCGGAGGGCAAAATACAAACAAATCAAATCCTGTGTTAGGGCTTAACATTAATCAGGAGGATCATACATGGCGATAATAATCATATCTAAACACAATTGGTGCACAGTTTGGACTTAGACAACTAATTAAAGCGAATATTAACCATATTTCTATAACAGACAAGTCATTATTTACATTTGACCGATGCGTTTTACAGACGATGATATTTAAGCAATAATAAGTATCTGTAATGATTACGTCGAATGTGTCGACTATTTCAAGACGACCTATCTTCATTATCTTGCCTTCATCAGCACCATCAAACACCTCTTTGGAATAGGTGCCGAGAAATCGGAAGTATCGCCATCGATCTTGGTTTCGGAATTGGTCCAGCGTTATACCGTTACTGGCTGATGTCGGTTAGGAAAGAATATGTGATGACGTCTTAGAATGATCAAATAAATCAATATCAATTCGATAACACACACACACACACACACGCGCGCGCGCACACCTTTTATAGTGCGTTTGTGGTTGGTGTTGATGTGTGTCTGTGTGGGTGGGTGGTTGTGTTGGTAAGTGTGTGTGGAGGGGGGGGGGCGAGTGAGTGTGCGTGCGTGTGTTAATGTGTGCGTGCGTGGTGTGTGTGTGTGTGTTTGTTTGTGTATGCGTGCTCATGCACGTTTCAGAGGTGCACCATGAATGGGATGCAAACATGCAAAAATTGGTCTAACATAAAACCATTTCACAAGTAAACCCTCAGCGAAGCTATCAATTAAAAAATCATTGAATTATTTAAAATTTCCATTATTCTGGGAGACTATAATTTTTTTAGATCTAAAACATCGCACAATTCCTTTACGGGCATAACTACCTGAAACAAAGTATCCAGGCGATTCCTCTTTCAGTGGTACGACCCTATCTTGGTAGCAATCCGGTATACTGAAGTATTTTCCTCTGTGATCCTTGACAACTACGCACTGCTGCGTTGTTACTTCTGGTATCCAGTACACCTAGAAATGGTGCACAATTATCCTTAATCAACGAATGCATATATATATATATATATATATATATATATATATACACCAGGTACAATATGATTACGTTCGAATTTAACTTTTCATACGCAAAACTGCAAACAAGAACACAGACAAGCCCGAGTTCGACCGAACTTGCTGTTTCTCGGATGACGTTCTGTTTTTCGGGAAACAGACAGAAAGAATGGTCTAACCTCGCCATCAGCCATCTCTAGACGACTCGAGCTGTAACCTTCTGTTATCATCAGGACGAATGGCAAATATTCGGAATAGTTCTCGATGACATCCCTGATGGAGTATTCTTTCTCGGTCCATTTGAAGGTCTTAATGCCATAATAGTTTATGGCTTTTTCATTGCGACGCTGCAGAGAAGATTGTTTGTTTGTTTGTTTATTTTTAAAGAAAGATACTTGACAGTAACAAACAATGGCTAACATTTGATAAGCATAAGGATGGTAAAACTGACGGTAATAGTGACAGTAGATGAAATAATGGTAGTGGTGGTAATAGTAGTTGTGATGCTAGTATTGGTAGTGGGAGTAGTTGTCGTAGTGGTAGTGGGCGTGATGATGGAGCTGGGGCTGGTGGCACTCAGTATGGTGCTTGTTATGACGGTGGTAGTGGTAGTGGAGTTGGTGCTGGTTACGTTGTGCTACCGACGATTAGGGTTTGGGACGGATTCGCGATTTGTTCCAATCCAGTCGCATCGGGTTCATTACGCCAACAGTTCAGTCCAATTCTCTCCATATAGCCAGACAAGGGTTTGAAACCAGGTGCTATGGATATGTGGTCAATTGCAGTACCAGTTAGACCATATAGAGACGTCCAGGATTTCAGCTGAGAGACCTCTAGAAAATGTATGGTGGTGATACGTCATTATTAAGAAACCTACTCAAGTGTAATAGACTATTTTATCAGATGCTATAATCTGAAGAATGGATTTCCCTAAATCAACAAGAAGTATGCATATCCAAGAAGGGTAGTAAGAAAATCCAAGGGATGGGAGGGGGGTGGGGGCGGGCGCGAAGCGATAGTATATACGTGAATGATATTAATAATTAAAAAAAACGTAAACAGAATCGTGTTCGCCGAAAAGGAAACAAGGAATTGCGTGACGTGAAGTATAATTACTTATCTAGCACCAAGAATCCTACAGGCTCTTAATGGACGAGGTGAGAATAAAGACGACAAACTAGCTCTCTACAAGATTATTAGATTCCGTACCTTGTATAAATGCTTTCTGAACTCAGCAGACGTCGAAAAAGACAAGAGGAAATAATTCTTAGAACATATTTACTATGCGCTTGAAGATTATTATGAGTGAACATGTTAAAATTAAAATCAATTGTCTGCAAACCTATTCCGGAGTCCAATTACGATTTTACCTAATTAGTTCTATTGTTCAGTGGGTACCAAATAAATGAGAACACAGCAGATGAATTCCGTACTAATTTTGTGTCGGGTATTTGATTTTGTACAACGACTTTATACATTATTGTCAACCCGGTCAAAGGCCTGATCGAAGTTGTTATTGACCCAGTTTCCGTGCAGCAATAGCGAACCTATCTGAAACAGGAATCTGACATTATAGTCAGCTGAAGCTGATACCAGGCTCGGTGTACTGGCGAAATTTACATGGAAATAATTATCCTACAACGAGAAGCTCTCAAGATTCTTCTTATGACTTAACAAAATACTGAAAGCCCCACGAATCGAGATTAGTTTAGACGCAATGATGTAGAGTGATTTGATGTGGTACACACACCAATATAGTTTTATGATCCATAAAAGTTTGATCATTCGTGAATGGTGAAAATTTCTCAAATCTCATCAACACTCGATTATGACAATCGAATAAAGGAGGAGAGAGAATAAGGTCATCTCACGACGACAAATATTAGCGACTGTGAGGAAAAGTTACAAAAACGAATATCCAGTTATTCCTGGTAAAATATAAATATTGCTGTTATACGGCCAGTTTTGTGCACAAGGTTGGCTAAATGGGACGAGCGACCTCTAAAGGTAATGAGGCGAAGTGAAAGATGAAACCCCCTTCTGACATAGCCCGGCCAGGATTTGAATCCAGGTGCTATAGATCTGTGGGCAACGGCGCTACCAGTTAGGTCATGGAGGCATCCCCAGTCATTCTTGATGATGATAGTGATGATGATAGTGACGATGGTAGTGATGATGATGATGATAATTATGATGATGATGATAGTGATAGTGATGATGATGATTATAATAATGATCATGATGATAATAATGATCATGATGACTGTAATAATAATGATCATGATAGTGATGATGATGATTATGATAGTGATGATAGTGATGATGCTGCTGCTACATCTGATGATGATTATGATAGTGGTGATGGTGATAGGGATGCTGACGATAGAGATAGTGATGATAGTGGTGTTCATGATAGGATGTTGCTGCTGCTGGTGATGATAGTGATGATGATGATGATGATGATGATGATAGTAATGCTGGTGATAGAGATATGGATAATAGTGCTGATGACACTGATGGCGGCGATAGTTGTGGTAATATATTAAATATACATTATTATTATTATTATTATTAGTGGAAGTGGTGATAGTGATGATGATGTTAGGGGTGGTGATGATGATGATGATGATGATGATAACAATTTAAACTCTGATTCTTTCACGTTTGATATTATGGCCATCAGTGAAATCTATAGATGCGTAAATGAAGAACGTCTTCACCTAACTGTCTATCAAAATATTATATCATGATGTCGAAACGACGAGCCTAGAGATGATATAACTATCTTTATTAAAGAAAATCTCGTATATAAAATTAGAAACGATATCGGTATATTCATATCACATTTATTAGAATCAATATTTATAGAAATTGTTAACACACAAGTCAAAAATCTTATTGTAGGTTTTCTCTACTGATCGAACAGAGCACCCGGATGTTGAACTATTTTCTCATACTTTGCAAGATATCACGGATACTACCCAGCAAGAAAATAAATGGTACATTATATCATGAGTGATATGAACATAGATTTATTGAAATGTGACAATCATAGCAAACTAATGAATATCTTGATAATACAATTACGCATGGGTATTTGCCAGTTATTACAAAACCAATTAGAATCATATATCATACACTCATCATTCAGGTATCATAATTACCGACGTCTCCGCTCACTTTGGAACATTACTCATCACCCAAAATAGAAGACAGCGTCATCCGGCCTCCATTATCAAAACGAGGTCATTAAAACATTGAACGACGCAATGTTGTTTACAGTGAATTATCAGTAAGCTAATATTGGCTATAGAATGTCAACAAAAATTTCATTCAGTATACCAATATTCACAGAGCTCAGATAGCTAACTAACCATACACAATCACATAACTTCCTCGTTACACGTTATTTTACAGCTCAGCCGAAGTTACTTCGTATATATTATAACATTATATCCATATACTCAAAATTAACCACCTCGTTTTATTCTGTATACACAAACATGTTATAACATATGACACTTCAGGCAACAGGATGTTTATAGGTTTAGTAAGATTTTTTGTCACAAATGTAGCCAGCGTTTGTTTTAACTAAGAACTTTTAAAACACAAATGGCTTGGTAATTATATATATATATATATATATATATATATATATATATATATCCATCGTGGTTCGGTTCAAGTGTGTGAGTGAGTGAGTGAGTGAGTGTATTGATTACCTCAGCGATGGTCACACCTGGTCATACACAAAGGCCGAAGCTTTCCAGGGACCCTCCCCCTCCAATAAATTAGCGATGGAGAAATATCAGCAAAGAAAATACACTAACTTAACTCACATTACCTGTCACGAAGCTTCACCTAATCGGGGGACCACAATGGCAGCTCGTGTGTTCAACGAGAGTACCATTTCATCCGATTTAGCACACAAAGAGAACATTTGGAACTTACCCAGCTCATACTTCCCAGTAAAGATCAGTCCAGAAGCGCCGATTAGAAGTGCGACAAACACATACATTACGTAGTTGACAGCGAGATATAACGAGACAGAGTGAACCTAGTGTTATCAACATGTCATGGGTGGCTAAGCATTCACGTGCACAGGTAGAAGGACCTATACGAGACTAAGTGAAGCCGAGAGCTACATGAAGCTGTACATAGCTCGAGGATTCCGCTTATATCGGCCAGTGATATAACACATCGTCCAAGGTATCGAAAATAGGTTGAATCGACAAATGTGCCGGAGCACCTCTTGGGTGTGTTACTGCCTGGAACAATTTAAAATTTGAAACGAGCTTAAAAGATTTGTCTTGCCAGTGGATATTTTACATACCGGGGAAAGTTCATTGTTTGCCATTTTAGCGGAATTAATTCTGTCACTTATTATGACATGACTTCAATCATCCCATCTTTCAAAACCACCAGTCTTTGTTTGGTATATCGTAACAAATAGTCGGAAAGAAAGAAAATGTACAATAACAGTAAGTTTTATTTAATTCTTGGGCGAAGGGAATCAAATGCAAGAGTGCAATTTACACAGAATTTCTAAATTGATGATGTCAAAGCCAAATACACTAATATAGCCTGTTTGATGATAGTTTCACAGAGTTCGTAACTAGATAATTCGGGTGTTTCTTCACAGCCAGTTGGGATGGTTGATATTTTACGGCCACTTCTGGCCGCAAGGCAGGCTAAATGGGCCGAGCGCCATCCAAAGATAATGATGCGAAGAGATAGATGAAACATCCTTCAGATTTGGCCACGCGGAGATTGGAACTCAAGTGGTTGGCCAACGGGGCTACCAGTTATATCGTACTATTTTCTATTAACTAATCAATAATATTTAGTTCATTCTATTGCAATGTTGTAAATGTTCAATGACACTCACTTAATTTGACTTAGGACTTAGGACTTAATTTCTCATAAACACATACAACAATATTTACATAGCAAAATTATATGTATTATCTTATATTGAAAAGACTGCAAAAAGGTTTCCCTGCACACCTTAAAGGGGGCTGTAAATATCGATAGCCAGATGCTGTTATCGATGTTATATTGATTCTCCCATCTCGTCAGGCATATTGGTGGCATTGCTATATTGATTCTTCCATCTCGTGATGCATATTGGTGGCATTGCTGGTGTTCGAATTTGTAGAAATTTCCAGTATAATACTTTTGTACAGAGTAGATCTAAAGCTGGCGAGTTCAGTGGCTCTATCCTATCATTATTATTATATATAGGGAGAGGTCTTCTGGTATGTTTGTACTCTAAGATATATTTTGTTTTGAGTTGTGTATGACTATTAAATAATTACAAATCATTTGAAGAATTATATATGCATTAAAGGATATATGCTGTATAGAAACCACGATCTCTTTATTCTACTTACCGTTGATTTCACGTTGGTTTATGGGTTGAAACTTACTCGATCTGTTTAATTGACTGGAACATTTCAGCCTAGTAATCTTGTAAATAATCACAGTATGAGCATTGGTTGGTGTTTACAGACCTTTAGGCTAAATGATGGTGTCGGGTGAGACTACGTAGATCACCAAATTCATATATGGTCAAGTCTGGATTTTGTACCCAAGCTGTTGGGGGTTGCTTAACCAAGGACATTAATTATCCAGGCATTAAGATAAATTAATTTCCACCTAAATAGAGGCAAAAGAAATCATGGGACTTCTCTCAAAAACTGAGAATGTTAATATCCGTCACATGTGTGTGTGTGTGCCAAAATTATATAATACAATTGTAAAGAGAGTTAAATATGTCAAATTGCTGGGACTGCTTATAGATAAATTTTAATTGGCGCAAACATATAGTTCGTTGTAGATAAAAAATATCGTCTTATATAACGATATATATATGATTTGGTTCAGAAAACTTTTGATAAAACGTTATCATAACATTTTCTTGTCGACTTTTTTAAAACTTTATTGAAATGTTAACATAACGTTATCATAACATTAAGCCAACGTTATTAAAACATTTTCATAATTTTATTATATCGGCAGGCATAGCTAGCTCCATACAAATAATGTTGGTAAAATAAAAACGATTAACTTTTGGGTAATTTGTTTGATTTATTTGCAAAAAATAAAATTTTCTTCTTTTTTCTACGAGGCTTCTTTTCTCTAGGTGCACTCAGAAGGTGAAATATCGGGGAAAATAATATTAACGTATCATAAGCACTGTAGTGATATCCCAGATAGCACGGTAACCCTGCTCTGAGGCGCTTTACAGTATTATTATCCCCGACTCACGCCTCTTTCCATCCAGCACACATCTCAACTCCCAAGGGCGCATACAACACATGCCGCCATTAAAGGCGCAAACCGCCTTACTGAAATGCACAGCGATCACGTCCTGTCAGGTTCTCATTTTGATGGATGAGTGATCCAGTCGCCAAATGACGGAATTGCAACTCCGGAGCCGCGAACCTGCCACTCGTCGGCTACGAGTCCTACGCTCTAACTAACTGCGCTATCGCGGATGAGTAGCTCAGTAAGTAAGTAAGTAAGTAAGTAAGTAAGTAATTTATTCACTAACAACATCGTGATAAAATAATACAGGAGCATAGTATGTTAGATTGTATATCCATAAATGTGATGTTGTTAGCCAGGTCAGCTGATAGCCATAAAGACAGTCTTCCTCAGCGTCCCAAGACAAAATTAAACACACATTAAAACAAATAATCAACAATGATTGGAGATGATGGTGAAGGTGGATGAATCTAATGCAGCAGTATGCTGTTGTCCGAGAATGGAGTCTGTCGCTAATGCAAGTGAGCCCAAGGGGAAGGGAGACAAAACATCAATGGGATAAAGCAGGCACCGGGTTGGTCGGATGAGAAAATACTAATAGTCTCAACGATGTGAAAATGTGTGGTGGGTGAGCATAGGCTTGTGTGTCAACAGTAAAATTATCAGTTAGTAAAATATAAAATATAAAATGTTTGCAGTGTACGCTACTTTGTGCGAGGGCATTCTGGGCAGATGACATTGTTACAATGTTCAATTTGGATACAGTACTATGATTTAATAAATGACTTCTCTAATCTAGATTTAAAAACATTTCTGTTCTGGATTGAAAGCATGTCGTTGCTCAGAGCGTTCCATATCAAGTGGACTTGATGCACTGGAAACAGGGACGAGAACTTAGTTCGCGGTATTTGTCGGAATATATGGTCAGCATGTTTTAAATTGGTTTTGTTCTACTTCTAGTTATGCGCAGTAAAATAAGCGGGTCTCATGTTAGTAGTCGGGGGCGATCAGTGCACTTTGGAATTGATAAAGGGCTCGAATGTTTAGTATATTGTTATGTCTAAAAAGTGGATCTGTATGTGAGTTATAGACTTTGTTATTAATTATCAGAATGGCTTTCTTCTGGGTAGATTCAAGTTTATTAATATGGATTGATGATCCCCATGCTTGGATGCCATACATCAGGTGACTTTGTACCAAAGAGAGATAAAGCGATTTGAGGATATCTGAAGGTAATATATATGTGTTTGACTCTGTTCAATGCAACATAGCGATCGTGATAGTTTAGATTTTAGCGTAGTTGTATGCTATTTCCATGTTTAGTTTTGATCCATATAGATCTAGACCCTAAAATCAAGGCACTAGGATTTGTCACTAGATCTATGACTGTTATATAACTCCTTTTTGACATATTACATCACAATAATTAGCTGAATTAATTTTTGGCGTGCACGCACATACGGTAAGGATTAGGTAAACCTGCAATGTATGGTTTTTAATTATGTATCGAGCCTAATTTATTTTTGAGACTAAAATGTTCTTAGTTTAAAAATTAGTATTGCCTGTATGGATTTTGCGCATGCGCATCATCGTGGCGGATGTAGTATTAAAGTAAGACAAGTTTGTGTAAATATTGACGTGTTTACTGCATAGTTAGGTAGGTATTGCTAGAATTTATAATTATGTTACTTAGATATATTTCGGTTAAATATTATATCCAAAATTATGTTATCTCACGTTAAACAAAACGATTTGTTATCTAGGCCTTTAAAAAAATTGGTTTTAGAAGCCCTGCTTTTAATGAAATCCTACCTTATCAAGTAGTGAAGTAGTTGACTAGAATATAAAATGCTTCAAATACTGAATAGTTTTAGCCTTAGTATGAAGTATTTGTCTGGATGTAGATATATGTAAAAAAAAATCAGTATAGTCCTTATGGGAACATTCCTATGACAGAAAGACCTCTTTGATGTGGCAAATACGGTATTCTTCCGTGTATTAAGCGCATTCGTGTATAACGCGTATCCCTTTTGACAAGAAACATATTGGATAAAGCTAGTTTTGGAGCATAGCACACAGGAGAAATTGGGAAAATCTGATGCGGGATGTTAAATATGTTTATTTCCAAGAAATAAATTAATCTGTCGCCAAACGAGTAGTAAATGGATCACAGTGGAGATGTCTAATTGTGGGAGGAACAGCGATGGGGGTCACTTTCTTAATGAAATGGGAACTATCTGAGCCAATCAGGAGTAGGCATCTTAGTCTTACATCGCCAAAGAGCGAACATGAACAACGAAGGCATTAAAATGCGATTATGCAAACTTCTCCAATGTCGATACAGAAGTGTGCAAAGGGTATGCCTAATATTGCTCATATTACATGTGCGACACCCAAGTAAAACTTTTATCAAACATTTTACTACATAATATTATATAAGAAAAGGTACAATCAAAGTCAAAAGGTATTTGGTTTTCTTGGGAACAGTACTGGAAAAGAGCTGGAAACATTTAGTTATGGTGTATAGCATGCACCCCCCAAAATAAACAAGAAAAAGATGGGGGAAATCTGCATGGTTTACACAGAAGAATACAGTATTTAGAAAGCTACAACTGTCTTAGTGGGCCCAATGAAAGTCACTCTGTTCTTTTATAGATCAGCAAGATACCTAGATTTAACCCGGGTTGGACTAAACTCGGTTACCCAGCATGAACCAATTTTCAGGAATAATTCACCACTAATTGATTAAATGAAACAAACAGAATGTGAAATAAACATTTATAATCTACATAAAGTGCACAAATAATAGTATGCAAATGCGTGTCAATAATTGTACCTAAAACATACAGAACCATAAGTTGAATATTTGAACACCTTTGTTATGGTCCATAACAAAAGTGATTAAATATTCACCGGTCTAACCATGCACTACCACAAAATTCTTGATACCAAGAGACACATTTTGCTGCTTTCTTTAGAACCAGCTGGTTACATAGTTTGATCTGGATGGTACTGATTTTGGTGAAAATCCTCCTAATTGAGATTGAATAGAGCAACATAATGGCTGGATCACATAGACCAGTATTCACACCCTTAAATTTTGTTTTAACAGAAGTCCACCACACCACTTGTTTAAACATCTCAACACAACTGTCTAGCAGAAAAATTCAAATAAATTATTCCAACAAATATGTCCATTTTCGCAGCCTTATAATCTAATAGATATATTTACATTTGTGATATTATTATCTCCATAATAATTCAAAATTCATTCCATTCTAATAACTACTTTTCATCTGTATCCAAATTAAATATGTGTAAATTTGTGGACCAATGTAATCTCTTCTGAGAAAACCCCAGTTTAACTCATATTAAACTAGTAAAACCCAGGTTTAACCCACTTGGTTGGGCTAAACTAGTTTAACCTAGGTTAAACTCCAACCCTGCCACCCACTCTGCTATAGATGGTGTGCGGTAATTTGGGACTGCTATTATATTTACCACATAAAACAATGTTGATATACGAGCAAACATGTAAGTTATGTAACTTACTATGTTGAATAATTTTTCATGAGTTTTAACACCTCCAGATAATAGACAGATTAGACAACATGTATAGTATCTTTTATTCCACATCTGATTTGACACCACCTCTGGCAACCATCGCATTCCAGGGCTTTGCTATTTCTACGCACTCCCCTCGTAAGACATGTAAGACAGATTACTCATTTTATTATTTTCATCAAAATGCTGTTTTGAATGTGAATAACTTGTTGAAGTTAATGGTAGAGACCCCTGGCTGTCGCCTATTGGGCACAGCCAAAATGTGAATACAATGTAAAGCTGTGTTTATATAGATTGACAGATGATTTACTCTGGTTAGGTAGCATTTATTTAATTCAGACATTTGATATTCAATACAAACAAGTACATCCTATTGATAATTGCCCCGGTTGTCTTTTAAGTTACCCAGATGAAGCTTTGTGATCAATTCAAACACAAGTACATCCAATAATAATTTATTGAGGTATTAAAACTCACGAAAAACATTTTAATATAGAAAGTTACATAACTTACATGTTTGCTCGTATATCAACATTCTTTATGCTGTAAATATAATACCATAGGTCCCGGCCATTAAGCTGATACTTTGAGATGATAGTATTATCCTTATTTTTGGAGGTCGGCTTAATGGCTGGTGCTATTTCAGTGTCAAGAAATTCAGTATTTTTGGGAGAAGAAATTTCAGTGTTAGCAGCCATCTAAACTTGATCTATATGCAAATGAACATCAATCTTCATTTTTATCTATTCTCATGCAGTCATTGAGTGAAAATAAAAGTTAAACAATTTGATGATAATGATTCATGGCCTTATAGCCGAAGTCAATAGTTAGAATTATCTGATTTTGTAATTATGGTTAAATATTGTTGGACTCAGTAGCGCATTTCACGACTTTCAATTTGAAGGTAGCATTGGTAACTAGATATCCTGTACCCAAGAGCGTCGTATCTCGTTCATTTGGCAGCATAGACGTGCATCTGGTATTAGTTCCGATTTGGTCTTGTCCTGAAATATCTAAGAGATTGGTATAATTAAATAAAAATAAATAGAAAACTTTAACTGTTCCAGGTACGTAAAATGACATGAAATGTTGTATGCCATAATGAACCATTCAAACTATAAAACCTACTTAACATTACTTAGTCTATTGATTAAATGCCTAAGACTATTTTCTGACACCCCTCTTTTCTTCAGAAAATAATTCCCAAAATAAACAGCTCTTTAATATTACTGATCTTGCTAATAACAGAACCTGCATTAACAAATGACACATACCGAAGAATCATACCTGTAACATGATACAACCAATCGTCTGCACACAATTAAATATTCAATGCGAGCGTAAAGCAATTCCTTGTTAATTTTATCCTACTCCATAATATATAACTCCTTATTAAAATTTTAGAGAAGATTAATTCTAGCCATTTTCTGTTCTTTATAACCACAGTTTGTTTTAACGCAAAGGACATTACAATAAGTGGATTTTTTAATTGTACATATTCACAAATTTAGATCTGAGCAGCGACAGAAAGCCAAGTCCAGCAAATAATAAACTCATGCTAGCACAAAATTAAATCACAACGGATGTAATTGCCTCACCGTACCCCCATCACCAAGTCCCCTTGACAGTTATTGGCTGTATGACTATACCTTGTGAGCCTAAAATCTAATTCCCTTATCTGCAGATCCCCGATCACAAATTGATACCTAGTGTAATTGTGTAGTGGCTTTATTTCTCTCAGATCATTGTTTTTGTGACTTTATTTCCAACTAGCTAGAGTAGTCTAAGACCATATTAAAATCATTACTTTTACATCTCGTGCTACTGTACCTACAAATATGGATTTCTGACTGCTGAAGATTTTCATGACATTGAAAGTCACTGCATTGTGACTATTCCTGGTATTGTTGTAATTTTAAAGATTTTAACCATGTATAAAGGTGGACGGCCATAAAAAGTGGGAATGCTTTCTTCACGTTACCATTGGCATGAGCAAATATGCTAAATGTATCAAATGTGGCCACCAGCAATGCTTCCAGAACCAGGGTTGGGTTTTTTTACTGTGAAAAACCTAATTTTTACATTACATTAAAAAAAACCTGTTAATAACTGTAAAACTTCAAAAATTTAAACACCTCATTCATTATAAGCTACTTGTACTAGTCCTGGTGTATGTTATTAAACATATTTATGTGGTAGTGGCTTTACTCAAGAGTTTCAAATAATAGGCTGGATATCAAATAATAATCACATTATTATTTCAAACTTTTCTACAATATAAGCTAACATGCAGCTATGTGTCAATTGGACCATGAGAAAATGTAACACTACTTCAAATTGAATTCAGGCTGCCTTTATGTACTCGAGGGAAATGAATTCATGTTTTAACACCATGATATGTCACCTAGGAAATGAAGTCACATCTTATCAACATCTTAATACATGAATGTATCAATGTCAGACAGAGGGTTATTCTCAGACTAGTTGATTATTTGCTGTATATATAAGTAGTAATTACCCACATGCCAGATATAGTTAAATAGTCAGTGAGGGTCAACTAGAATGGGTATTGGGTTATCATAATGAGGATTAGTCTGTTACAGGCATGGGGTCAATTCAATTTTGTCAATTCCACATCAAATTTATCAATTCCATTTTTTACCTACTCTAATCACTGATTGGAGTAGGTACTCCGAGTCCCTACTTGGAATGCCTACTCCGAATAGTTTATATTCCAAGTAGGATTGTCATGGAAGAAATATTTCTGAATTAAATGGTAAAGTAATTTGTGGATTTAATTTGTTTGTAGCAAACTTCAAATCTAATTCCATTTTTTTTAAATAAGCAATTTTGGAATTGCCCATCAATTCCAGAATTGAATTGACCCCTATTTCTAGTCTGTTAACTTAATTGTTGTTTATGTCTTACAATCATTGTTTTATTTTTTAGCTGTATTTAAATTTTTTAGTTGTTGTATAAATAAAACCCTGTACATGACATTTATTAACAGTGTTATTACTGTCTGTGTAAAAAACTACTAACCCGGCCCTGAAGGCAAGTCCATTACATAGTGTTTGAAAGATTCTGCCTCAAATCCTGAACCAGTTGTGTTATCAAGAAAGAAACACTCAAGATCCAGATCCCAGTCAAGATCATCACTGTGCAGATGTCTGATATAGAGACACAAATGAATATTGATTGTCATGTCATGATAACCTGAATGTTATTTTTTTTACAGTTAATAATGGGGTTTTTACAGTGTAATGTAAACAATAAGTTTCTGACTCTGGTTGTGCCAACTGTGAATATGCAAGCATATTCTACTGAATAATTAATTGACCACATTATCGCCATCCCAAATTGATCCGTGTGAACACAAATGTATTACAATGTTTCTACCCAGAAGTAGTTTATGTTTAACTTGCAAGACATAAGTGATAGATTGACTAATAATGAGAACAAAATCATTGTTACTAGAATCATTTGAAAAGGGTATGATGAAAATTGTTAGTTTGAAAATTTGCTTTTAAATTTCGGGAATTTTTTGTTATAGGCTTCTACTAGTTAACCAACTGATATATTGCAGGACTTGGAAAAACAACAAATTCTCTCTAAGTCTAAATTCAGAAATGTTAGCGCCATCGTGCTTTTTGGCTGTGAATTCAGGCCAAAATACAGAATCTATCACCATTAATAACTTATTTATTGAGTTTGAAAATATGATATTTTTTTCTGTGTACATTGTTTAAATTTTTTTATAATTTAAATATTTTACTTCATCATTTACAGTATAGTATATATGCATCTAATTTGGTGCTTTTCTGAATGTACATCGTATGTAAACAAGTCACTGTTGGTTATTTTGCGGTCAAGAGATCACATGATAACACAGCCAGGTAACAATTTATTTATTTTATTCCTAACCTTTTATCTCCTTGTTTGCTTATAATTGGAGCAAATAAAGCAGGATATCATGCCTCTCGATAATTTATTCACAACATCATCATTTTGTATTAACAAAGGTTGTTTTGTTCTTGTGCAGAAATTCAACACTCATTAATCCAGATCATTTCCTTCAATTCAGATTTCACCAGTACCACCACAAGTTTGGATTCACTTGATTCTACACCCAGTGTGGTTGTCTGTGGTGTGACATCCCTATGGTGAAGGCATGGGGTATGATATAAACCGTTTCCAGGGTGATGTGGATGAGGAGTTGGTCTGCCCAATATGCACTGGTGTTTTAGAAGAACCGTTACAGGTTTGTGCATGTTCATGAACCAAAAGCTCAATATTACACATGCATATATATATATATATATATATATATATATATATACTGTAGGTCCCGGCCATTAAGCCAAGACTTTGTGTCAACATTATGACCCTCATTTTAGGGGGTCACCTTAATGGCCGGTGCTATTTCAGTGTCAGAAATCCAGTCATCAGGAGAAAATATTTCAGTGTGTTAGCCGCCGTCTAGACTCTAGTCTAGATCTAGATGCAAATGGACATCGCTCGTCATTTTGATTTAAACTTATAAATGATAATAATTATATGTGATATTTATATAGCGCCCTATTCAGCTAGAAGCCGCTCTAAGGCACTTTATAGTATTATTTACAGCATTATTATCTCTGACTCAGATCTGTTTCTACCCAGAACATATCTTAACTCCCAAGTTACAACGCATGCTGCCATTATAGGCGCAATGGTGCAGTCATCGCAGGAATTGTCTCTATTCACCAAAACTAGCATTGTCTGGTTTTAACAAAGACCAGACCTGATTTGATATATAATTGACCCTTTCTTGCATGAACATCATTGGTGAATTATGAATATATGTGACATCCCGTTAACAACATCTGAATGTATATATTTTATGTTTATGTTAATATTTTCATGCTGGATCAGAAGAGTTACTTTTGAGGTGATAAATTTATTTGCTTTAATGTTCACTTTCTCATTTAGGCTCCCCAATGTGAACACGCCTTTTGTGCATCATGTATAAATGAGTGGCTGACGAGACAGCCTACCTGTCCGGTGGACCGCAATCCCATCACGCCAAACCAGCTCAAACCTGTACCTAGAATCACTAGAAACCTCTTGTCGAGACTTTTTATAGCCTGCGATAATGCCAGTTATGGTTGTACGTCAATCATTAGACTTGATATGTTACAATCACACTTACAGGTGAGATCATTTGTCTTTTCAGACATGGGGTCAGTTCAATTTTGGGATTGATGGGAAATTTTGGAATAGGAATAGCTTAGTTTAAAACAAATGGAATTGATAAATTTGAAATTGGAATTTGCTACAAAAAATTAAATCCACAAATTAATTTACCATTTAATTTATTAATTCAGAAATATTTCTTCCATGACAAGGTATTCCAAGTAGGTACTCGGAGTACCTACTCCAATCAGTGATTGGAGTAGTTAAAAAATTGGAATTGACAAAATTGAATTGTTATCTAATGCATTTTTTTGTATAATCTTCCATTGTGTCATAAATTGGATCAGTTCTGTCTGTCATTTGGTAGATTCAGTGCATTCAAATTTGATATGGAAATTGTGTTTTGCTCACTTTGCATTAGACAAATATATTTTGCATTTTAGGAATGTGAACATAATCCAAAGAAGCCTGTTATGTGTGAGCAGGGATGTGGCCTTACCATACCTAAAGATGAGTTAAAGGTTTGTCCTCTTAATCAGTGCATCGTATGGAGTAATACTGTTTTTATTATCCAATCTTGTAGAGCACTTATTCAGAAGAAAATAAATAGGAGTAAAAATGCCTTGATAGAGATTGTAACTAATTGATACTATAAGTCTTGTAAATGTTGGATTTTGATGGGAGCAAACAGTTTTCAGGATATAAAATAGTTCTGTTACATGTACATGGCTGAGTAAACTGTGTGTGTGTGTGTGTGTATATGCATGTGTGTGAGAGAGAGAGAGAGACAGATAGAGAGGGAGCAGCTGAAACCAACTGTGCTTTCAAGATTTGATGAATTGTTGCTTCCTTTGTTGAATTATCTCTGGATTTAGGACCATAACTGTGTTAAAGAGTTGCGATGTCTCGTACAACTGCAGCAAAGTAAACTGACAGATTTACAGACAGACGTGGCTGAAATTCGACTGCAGAATAATGAGTTGAAACGTGAGATGCATTTACTTAAGGTTAGTTTAGCAGAAAAGAAAGGATGAATACTTCACAACATGGTAGGATATGAATATGATTCTGCAAATTCAAATAGATGAAGGGAGAAAATATATTGATGAATACTTTAACATTTATAATGCAATTTTGATACACTGTTTGTAATTTTTTATACTGTGTGCTGATTCATAATTTATAGGGTTCATACTAAATTAAAAAAATTGACATATATATTACTGCTTTAATGATTTTTACTGTTACTACTCTTGTTAATAAGTCACATGCCTGTATTTTAGTGGGTTTTTCAAGATTTCTTCCACAATTAATCTGCTTTGGGCTGCATGTCATCCATTTTCATATCTTTACTTAAAGACACAACTCTTAAAAGACAATTGCCCCTATGGCATTTTTGTTTTGTTACTGTATGTGAGTTAGTAATAATAATAATGTATATTTAATAAAGTTCCCTTGCTAGCAGGAGCCATTCAAATGTGCTGTACAAATAATATGTAATATAATAATACCCCAAATAATATGTCTGTAAAAATGCTATAAGAGATTTAAATGATACTTATTTTTTATCTGTGAAACCAACCTTGTACAGGTGTGTTTTTAGAACAGATTACAAAATTTCAAGAGACGCCACATTTCTAATATTGACCAGCAACCTATTCCACAAAGTGGGGGCTGCAACACTAAATGCACAACCACCATACGACTTGAGCCTACACACTTGCACCTGCAATAGTATCTGACCTGATGACCCGAGTTTTCGGGATGGCTTTCTAATGGACACCAATTCACACAGGTATTCTGGTGCCATATCATTAATAGATTTATAAGTTATTAATAAAATCTTGAAATGGATGTGCTGTCTAATGTAGTTTTTGGAAAATTGGAGTGATCATATTTTCGAGTATTTCTCACTATGTGAGCTGCACTATTCTTAATTTTCTGAAGGGGATTGATGTTATAATCAGATATGCCATATAACAGGGAGTTACAGTAGTCTATACTAGATGTAACAAAGACATGGACTACAGTTACAAGTGATTCTTGTGTCAAGAATGTTTTTAAACAGTGGATCTTCTTAAGATGGTAGTAGGCAGCTCGGCATACTGATGTGACATGTTCTTACATGTTAATACATTGGTCAAAAATAACCCCTAGATTTTTTACTGACCCATTAGGAGTAATTGAAGATGCACCCATCTGTAATGCTGATGTCATTAGGGATTTAACACAATGTGGTAATGCCAAGCATATAATATTTGTTTTATTATCATTTAGTTTTAGAAGATTTTGAGTCATCCATAGCTGAATATCAGCAATACAATGTTCTAAATTCTTCAAGGAAGAAGGGGGGCCTTCATGGTCTCGCGGTAGTGTGTTGTACAACAGATCACTACCCCGCATGTTCGAATCTTGGTGTCTGCATATCTGAAGGTTGTTTCATCCTTGACTTTGCTTCATTACCTTATAGGGTCAACTGCATGGAAAGCATTAGATGACCTTTTCAGCAACTGTCTGATATCAGTCTCTGTAAAAGGTTCAAATATATCATGGACATGCAGCACTCTTCTACCAACGCCTTGCCCTGTGATAAGAACATGATAACACATGCCTGGCTGTGTTGTAAACATTGACATCAGGGTTCTAATCTCAGTGTTTCCTGTGTTTTTGTGATGTTTCTGTAGGGAAACCTCCCTCTGCGTTGTCTTCGGTGTAACCAGTACTGAGATTAAAACAAACACCCACCTATCCATCTGCCAAGTTATAAACTTTGGTATTATTCATTTGTTATTTTAGCTTGTTTATGCTCACAGTACATAGCTTTCATTGCGTGTACTTCAGGTTTGAAAGAAATTGTATTCAACCAAAGTGTGACAAATGACTGGAATATGCTAGCAGGGTGTGTTTAGTTAGTTTAATTAAATGTAGAAAAATGCCCATTAAAATCTTGTTTCAAAAGAAATATCATAAAATAACATTAAAAAAATGACAAATAAACCATCTGTATATGATATGGTCTAAATGGTAGTATGTTGAATCACAGATCATTACTACCTGAGTTCGAATCTTGGCATGGGCATATCTGTAGGGTGTTTCATCTATGACTTCTCTTGGTTGCCTTTGAACGTTGCTCAGCCCATTTACCTACCATGTGCACAATCAGTATATATGATAATGGATGATTTTATAATATTATGGATTTTTTTTATTAACCAAGTATTTTATTTAGTACATTTGTTTGAGTGATAAAGCAACTATTATGTAAATTGTAGGTAATTAATTTTAAAATGCATTATATAATTTTAATTTATTTAATGGTATAATTGTAACTATAAAATGACCAAATTGTTGTCTTTAATTACAGACCAATAAAATTAAATTCATATCCGATAGAGGGGTATGTTTTTGTTTACCGGTAATTATTTAGTTCACACGCTGTAGATGTGTACGTGTAACCTCATTTGTGATGTTAATCATATTTGGTAACATGTTTTAGGAGGGTGACATAGTGTTTATCTTGTGTGTTTACATCTTACAGATGTGTAACAACATATTTACCCTTAAAATTAAGTCGCGTAACGGTTTGCAACTGGTTGTTCATTGACATCACTATCTCTTTCAGGAATACATGAGAGCCATGAGAGTTGCTAATCCGAGGATCAGAGAGTTACAATTAGAGATGGAAAACGATGATGTAGTAAGGTATGATTTATCACCGGTCATTTGATAATTATAGGTCGTAAAAGGTTCAACACACACATATACACATGCACATTTCACAGAACTAACAAACAAATGTTGTCTTATTTTATTTAACATGAACTATCAGTATTCAAACTGTGTTAAACATAATTGTATACCAATGTAGTTAAATAAAATTACGATGTGTATTCGATGTTTTTATTACAGCATTTACTTTGGTCCAAATATGCTTAACACAATGTTTCTCTGTTCATAAATATTAATTCCAATTTATAATGGTTCATTCTATACACTGATGATATTCATTATGCCAGATGTAAATTACAAATGTATGGTTTAATCAGTTTCTGGCTGTTGTAATTTATATTTCAGCATAATTTATCATTAATTCACCATATCCGAAATAATTTTCTCTCTCTTATACCCATTCCACATTGGCTAATGAATAACGATAACTTCCTTTAAACTTTGAAATCCTTTGTAAGATGCTAACATTATTTATCTATCAAGTTTGTATGCCATTCTCTGCTTAAACATCTCTTCAGTTTGTTTTCTGTCAATCTGCCAAAATCAAAATCTCCATGTTGCTAAGAATTGAATATTTTGAGTGGTGCATTAACCTGGTTATACAGATTTAGTTACTATATTGTGTATGACGATTTAATCAGTAAAATATTTAATGTATAATTCTTAAAGAAAACGTTTTTCACTTTTGTAGTTGGACACATATTTACCATCTACCTTTCTCTCTAGTTTTTTTTATTAAACTTCAATCAGCAATGGATGATATTAAGGCTTTATAAAAGTTCCGCTATCTGTCAGACCAGTAGAGTCAAGGAAATTATAAATGATGTTTACATTTTTGTTCATGCCAGGAATATGTGTGTCAGTTGATGAATTCCATATAAAGTTCTTATGCTAAAAGTGTGTTTGAATTGTTGTTATAGATGGGTATCTAACCTTCAGCAAGCCAGAGTGACGAGGTGGGGTGGCATGATATCAACACCTGATGCTGTCCTACAAGCGGTGATCAAGAGAGCTCTGATGGACAGTGGCTGTCCCTCACATATTGTCACTGAGCTGATGGAGAATGCGCACGAGCGAAGGTGGCCACCTGGTCTTAGCACTCTGGAAACTAGACAGCTCAACAGGAGACAGTATGAGAATTATGTTACTAAGAGGATCCCAGGTAACCTCTGAGAAGTGTCCACGTTTGTTGCTAGTACTTCTGGGTTGATTATTTGTTTTCGTATGTATCATGAAGGTTGTTGATACAGAAACAAAGTGAAATAATCATATTAATTAGGGGTGAGCTAATAATTCGGTTTAAAGTACTGCTACAATGTATCAAAATTTGCCATTATGAAGCAGTTGCCTGTCGAAGTAAACTTATCAAACAACATTTTCTTGTTTGTCAGTTTGTCCTCAAATTCCTTTTTACTAGACACAACTAAGATTCAGTGGATGATGTGACATTTGGGTAGTATCTGAGTACAATACCTAGGTCCTATCTACCTTTAGTCATTTGCTAAAATAAATCTTTTAAAATGGTTTCAAATAGCTGTCATTTTATGTATACATTGATTCTTCCATTATTATATTCATATAAAGTACCCATTATAAGTCTGATGAGTATTGAATATTGGACAGTGTTTACATTGTCCTAGTTATCAAAGTGTTTACCTACAAAGTTCAGTCCAGATCAGTAATAAACATCAGTCTGATGCTGATATAATATCAGTTGTTTTATGATGATTAGAGTAATCCAAATTTTGCTAAGCATTCTTCTGTACCTGTTGATCAGTTCAGGAAAATTTAAACTAGAAAGGATAATTATGACAAATCAGTATGTAAATAATTTCAACAAATAGAATTAAAAATTCATGACTAATTACTGATGTTGATGACAAATGAATTTCATTTCATGAATACAAATTTTGTTTCCAATCTAACAGTGAATTTTATTTTATGAATACCGTACTTGCAAGAATAAAGGCCTCTGCTTGAATAACGACATGCTTGAATAAGGGCTGGGGATATAGCTTGCTTTAGAACAATAAGCGCCAGGGCTTGAATAAGCATCGGGATGTGAATCATCATGTTTTACTTGTTATCTTGCTCATAGGTTATTATTGCTCTCCTGCAATGCAGACATAAATGCTTCAGAAACAAACCATTTGACTGGTTCATACCAGTAATTCACACATGCGGCACCAATAATCTTTCACTGTCTTAATTCACTTGATAGATTATAAAAATTACAACATTTTATTAGATATTTTCCTGCTTTTATGTGATATAACGGTGTAATGTTTTCCAGATTTGGTTTGAGCTAAGTTTCGTTGTCAGTTAACATTCCCATAATTAGTCACATGATCGATATATGGCAAGTCGACCATGTGTTTTAATAGCAGTTAGCACAGGAAAATTCATGTGAGAAAGACTGAATATTTTAGTTTTTGAGCCGCAGATATGCATAAAAAAGAATAACATCCTCTGTTTGAATAGGCCCCGGGGGAAGACAGTGCTTTAAATAAACAGCCGCCAGGGCCCTTATTTTCGTGGAAATGGTATGAATTTAATTTCCAATTTTTAGTTTTAGAGTGGAATTGACCCTATATCTATCAAACACTTGTGAGAACATAGTTTTGGGCATCAGTCTTGCATTATATTCAGGAATTGAATTTCAGGGTGTTCTTGGAAACATTAGAGAGCTTAATCTCAGGGTGGTCGTTTGGATTTGGTTGACAGATAGGAGAAGCTGCTCTGAAACCAAACCAGTTCTTGGTATATCATTATATTTTGTTGACAGGTAAACAAGCTGTTGTGGTGATGTCTTGCGAAAACCAACATATGGCAGATGACATGATAATGGATCCGGGATTGGTGATGATCTTTGCTCATGGTGTGGAATGAAAGTAAACCTGTGAATAATATACATACTCGAGTGCATTGCCAAAACATGTATTGTAAGTATAGCTTGCTATCATTTGGAATTCATTGTAGATGGATGTTTAAGAGATGTTCGTGTAGCTCGTTTATAACATTTAAGCTGTAGCAAATTGCTGTATTCTCCTACACAGTGACGCTAGACAGCTTGTAATGTTAAGAATTCGTTTCTGTTGAAATTTGTTCATTTCAACTCAAGAGATGGCTGGAATGAGTTATACACTCTAAGCCGGTGTATGAACTTTATTTCAAAATCTCTGGAAACTGGTCTCATTAGTATGTTGCAGACCATACACTGTTGTATTGATGTATAATATAAATAATAATAATATACAAAATTTATATAGCGCCCTATATAACCTGTAAGAAAGTTACTCTAAGGCGTTTTACAATAAATAATTCATATGGATGTAACAGATTTACATCTTTAAAAATACATAATTCTTTCCAGCCAAATACATAATATATTCAGCTAGGAAAAGCTGAAATAAAAAGATTAGTTTTTATCTTCTTTTTGAAGGTATCAAGGGTCTTGCACTTTCTGATGTGTGATGGTATAAGAAAGATTCTATTCCTACTACAGTGATGAAATTTATTATTATAAATAACTATTCTGATATAAAAAAAATATAGATGATAGCTTTGGGTCTAGTTAATTCCTGTTTATTTGATTTTTATGTAATTACATTATATTTGTGTGTGTGTGTGCGTGCACGTGCATGCTCTTTGGTCTCCTGTATAAATGTCTGCCTTAAAATGTTCTTAGAAAATTAAAATGGTGACAATAATCCTGGAAATGTACTACTTGTAGCAGTGACGGACGATTTTCATTTTTACAGATAAATCATACAATCTATACATCACCAGAAAGGTCTTTCATTAAAAACACATTGCTTCTATCTTATAAATGGGGGGAATTATGTCATTCTTAAATCTGGCCCTGTCATAAAACAATCTGCTGATTTCAATGGCATATTTAATTTATTCATTTGAAGGCCAATTTTATACCAAATAACATTACTTTTTATTTGCCAATGCTATAGAGATATATAATAATATATCAAGTTATTTTAAGATATTATTTATACTTGAATTATTATGATAATGAGGTTTGGCAAAGCCTTATCTAAACCTGTAGGTCATGCCACCACCAAACATAAGTACAACAATATGCAACAAATATTTAAGGTTATACTAAGTGATCATGTGGTCCCTTTTTACTGCATATTAAATATTCTTTTACAGAGAAGTAAATCTGCAATGTTAACATTACTTTTATGTTGACTTTAATCAAACATCTCTTATAATAAACTAATTTCATAATACCTAATTCATCTACGTTGACTATACTTTTTATACAAAATTTGTAATAAATAAAATATTTAATATGTTATTTGTTCTAATATTATGATTCTTCAGTAGATAACCTAACTGCTAATAATGAATTACTGTGTGAATATTTAATTGAAAATGCTTATTAAAAATCTAGTTTTTTATTTATTTCCATGATAAATTCATTAATACCGTATATCTTGTTTCTTGCAGGTGATAAATGTGTGTGTGCATGCATGCATGAATGCAGTCTTCACAGTGCATAGCTGAACAGCAGATCTTCTGTAGTGCTTGGCAGCCTATGCGCACAGTGTCTAGACCAACAACACACCATTACTGAATTCTTCTATTCATTTGATTCACACCGCAGTTGCACATAGTGTGGGACATATAATGTTCAGCGCCAGCTGCACATCATACAACATAATAATGTTCAACACCAGAAACACCTTCTGATCCAGTTTATGGAATACTGGCAACATGGTACAGCTTATATCATTTTATGTATGCATTGATTTTTCCATTCAAAAGTTTTGTACTGACTTATATCAAAAGACGATCTAAGTCTTGATGGGTATTCAATACTGGGTAGAGTTTAAATTTGGTGATAATGATCAACATCAGAGACATATTGTGATCTAATTTTTTGGAATACAGTACTCCATACCAATCCTGAAAAATAGCAACACTTTATGTGACATGATACGCTAACAGTGATACTGTTAGGTTGAAGAGGCTAATTAATATTCATTCATGTTGTTTATAAAACACAAATTAGAAATTATATGATATCGTCAAGGTTGAAATGATTTTCTTTTGTTATTAGTACCAAGTGATTAATGCTACTCAGAAGAGTCTTAAAGAGACTTCAATGTATCATTTACCAGGATGTTTATTTCATGTGTCAGACTTAGAGTCTCAAGTCGGATATGTTTCCGTAACGCGTTGATTGTTTGGCAGTTTTTTGCCCATACAGGTTTCATTTCGTGATTGTATAGAAACATCTGGTCGCGTTGTAGTGCTTTGTACGATTAATATTTACTTAAATATGTCTATATATATGTATGTGTGTGTGTAAATACGTCTGTTTGTGTGTGAGTGAATGGCTAAGCGGTGAGTCAACATAATTAGTTCAGCCCAGGTGATATAAATTGTTAGTTGTGAACATGGGCATCGGAGAATGTGTTTCAAGAGGTTTAATAGGAAGAATACGAGTAAATAATAATTGTTGTAGATCATTATTGTCGAGTTCTGTTCATAATTTGCTGCAGCAGTGTGCATGTTGAATGTCATGGTTCAGTTAAACTCTTACGTAGACGTGTTTATCATGGACAGAACAACTTAATATAAACACTAACCTCAGAGACCTGGTGTTTAGAGGTGAATGATAATAAAATCGTCCGTCTGATTTTAAAAATGATGATGCCAGAAGTCATTGGCATTGAAAAAGATAACAGTGTCTGCTTTATTCTGTTTTTTGTTGTTAAATGAAGTTGGCTGAACTATAAAATTTCGCAAAACTTGGACTGCTTTCTGAGCTGACCAATGGATTTGATACTTCGATGTATTCCAGTATTTATTATTGTTCTTGTGCGTTTTCTATTCGTTAGTGACTTGTTACGTTTCACTGTATTGTCTGTATGGTATTCCATTTCTGTTTTCGATGTCTAGGAACAAAGCGTTCTCATCCATTTTCAGACGACATGTTTATTATCTAGCTCAGTCTTTTTTGTGACAATAAATGAAAAATGTTATTCATCGCTAATATAAAACGCTGTCTTACTAGTTCTGTCAAAACAATAATTGTAAAAGAAACATTCTATTTGGACATTTACTTTTTTGCGATGAAACGGCTTTAAATTGAAGTTATCATTTATATCATTCCGCAGTTATACAATTGGTTCGTTGGGTGTTTAGTCCATTTCCCAAAACAGTGAACAAGTAAACACTAATTTTCGTCGTAGAATGTGGTAGCGCCTTGGTAGTCTAACTGGTAGTGCGTTGGATTCCAGATCACTATAACGAACTTTGGCGTGGGCATATCTGGAGGTTGTTTCATCTTTGACTTCATTACCTTTGGAGGTCGCTCGGCTCATTTAACCTGCCATGTGCACAAAAGTGGCACATCAATCATCATCGTCGTAGAACGTAATCTGTTATGCGGCGAACGAATGAGCGGTGTAAATAGAAACAGTTAGAGAGGGTATGCTTAAAATAACTCTGAATTATCATGTATTCTGTATGGATGAGATATCGAAACAAAGAAACAGAGTAATCAACTGACGAGAGACAAGTAATAATACCTGAAGTAAGCTCCTTTTTTCCGTGATAGGTTTTTAAGTCAGAAACTCGCTACTTCACTTTAGTCTCTATATTCTAAATGTTTACTTTCTGTTGGGAAAACAATTCTGTTTATAAAACTTCAATCTTGGCCAGGTTGTTGCTCTTAAATTTTAAAATCCCTTATTATATGATTTAGGTATTTAGATTACCGCAGTTCTTCCAATATTCGCAGTTTATTATCGCGGGAAAACAACATTCATTTTGTGCCTAGAAATTTGTGTCTTTTATCGCTTACATTTGCTGTGTCTGTTCGCTTTATTGAAATTAAAATGTCGTTTTTACAACTTGATGAAATGTACAAACTATTCTCAGCCGGAGAAAACAATAAAGGGGACTGGCCATTGACCTAAAAGAAAACCAGACCGAACACGGCCCCGATTTGATGGCAAACAGGTTCCAACTTCCGGTCGAGGAAATAGGAACGCAGACTGGAAAAATCAGATTTATAAACGTGGTGAATTATTGTTGTATCGCTGGTTGCATAAGCCGTGTGCGTTGAAGTAATACAAACGGGATGTCTTTTCATCGGTAAGTATAAGGAACACATTTAAAATAGCTGTTAAAGCGGGTTTTTTTTGCGGGAAATTAAGCTTACCTGTTATTATATTTAGCCTGTACGACAACCTCCGGCATATCTCTGGCGATTGATCCCAATTAAACTACATCTATGGACTTGAATAAAACGACTTTTACATATTTCATGGCATATAATATGAGAGGAATAATACAGATTGTCTGCACACACAACATTATAATGCACACATCACAATAAATGTCCGTATTCGTAGGTTCAAAACTCGAAGCGCAGTCGCTTCAACGCTGCCTTATCACCTAACGGAAGTCAGAGCTGTTTGGTCATGGCGGCCAATTCAAGCGCTACTGACTGCTCGGTCTAGTTTTATATTAAATCAATGGGACTGGCGAAGATTAAGGAAATTCAGCGCGAAGTGTAAATACGAGGAACAGGACCCCAATTCATTTTATGTCCAACTGGCTGCAGGGACACCCGTGGATCAAATACGATGCGGACAACTACAAATGGCACCAACTTAAAAAATCCACTTCCAAAAAACTATCTCAAGATCACAAGAAAATAATAAAATTATAGTACATTCCACCCCCATCCCCGAAGTGGGTGCCCTGTGGGGTCCACACACGCTACGCCACTGCACGAAGGGATTGTTGTACAAGAGATGTGTTGACAGGAGCAGACAGTAAAGGCTCTCTTAAAATTAAAGAAGGCTGATCGATCCTGCAATGCACATGCCACTGCAAAGAAGAACATACCGCTCTCTGATTACGGATGGCTTTCAGACTTGGATGAAGGAAAGGAATTTCTAGTTGGCAGCACGAACCGAAACTCTGATACTTTTAGAGATTTCAATGCTGAAGACAAATACTGTAATATCCTGGGACGTATTCGATCATGCCACTTTTTAGCTTCACAATGGATGGCAGCACAGACGTGTTTATGTGTGTGTGTGATGTTGGCTGTTGAAAATTGCTATATCCGGGTTGAAGTGGATGTGTCTGAAATACCACTTACTACTCAAAACGATGTGTATATTCAGTCCTGCAAAAATATTGTATTAAATATCTGTTTGACCGCAAGACCGAATATCGTAATACCAAGAAAGGTCTTCCCGTTCCTGTTGCTCTTGTAAAATTCGTGCAAAAACAACAACTTATGGCTATCATTTAATTACTTCTTATTGCATTAAGTAGACAATGGATCTTTATCGCTATAATAGATCGATTCTCAGAAATGGCATTGTATGTAGGTTGTTGATGAATAAGGGACATTGCAATTTATCTTCAATTAACTATGTATGTACAGTCACAACTATACTTTTGGTTCTGCTATATAATAATATTAATAATAACAAATCTATATACAGCTGAAACCAGTCGATTGTTCTGGGGCATTTTTAAAGAAAATATTGAAACAGACTAAAAATACTGAGACAAATACTGCTGTACTTGACATCCATGTATTGTTGGATAACATGTTCATCATGACTTGCTGCGAACCTTTTTATTCTACTCATTCATGAATTATCCAGTTATACTGTTATGTTTAGGTGGACGTACACAAAAGCACAATGGTCATCTTAGAACGGTGCAACAGAACTGTTTATTCTCAAGATACATAGACTGATGTGTACACTGATGGCCGTCGGCCACTTCAACATATTATTGTTTATAAATAACATACATTACAATTTACATATACAAATACAAAGTTTGCCTTCAAAGACTTGATACAGACTCCCACCAACACTCTGATGGTTGTTTATATAACCGTGGGTGATATATTTTGCACCATTTAGAACACGAGATTATTCAAGAAAGTTATATCATGTCATTGCCAAATAAAGAAACCAAGTAATTTATTTTTTAACGTTGGCATGGGTGAGTAATTTTGAATGATAATAATATATCTTGAATAAAGTCCTTTAACAGCAGGAACTATTCTAAGTAGCTGTATAGTGAAATCCCAAATGTGACTCATTCAAAACCCAAATCGGCCAAGATAGTATTGAATTGAATATAGGACGAGAGCCCACAAGGTTTTACTTGTGTTTTGTTTGCCAAATGGTATGACAGTTGATTCCAGAGTGAAAATGTCTGTAGAATACGAATATGCTAGTCTGATAGAAATCCGTTTGGAAAGTTTTTCACAAATCGCGTGTTTATAGAGATACCCTCCAATTTTGGTTTTGCAAATTCCACTGCGTAATATTTCAAGTGAACCTTATAACGTCAGAATTTGACTGAAGTACAATGGCTACATCCACAAATAAGATACCAGGGTAAAGCGTATCGTTGGCCGGATTCTATGAAATAATCATGTTTTTATTTGACCTCACAACAACGAAAGCAGCATGATTTCAATCATGAACCACACTTTTACATATTTGCGCATTTTATCATTGTCTATTTTTACGTATTTTTTCCTGTCCTGACGTTTTTACGGGGGATACTTGCAAAGCAAATGCATCATAACGAAGACGTATTATTCTTCTTTCATTTGCCAAAAATAATGTTTAAAGCGGCTTAGGTTATGCAGAGTAATATCTAAAAGAGTACATATGTGGTTATTTCGCTATTTACGATATTTTACGCGATTCTCAATCAGTGCCATTATTAGAAGTTTTGTACATTGAAATATTGTGTATACAATATTAATATAATCAGAGCAAGCTATATGTGTTTTTGTATCTAGAGCACCTAGGCAATTATGCGACACATTTTATTCATTGTATTTTCAGTGAAGTAGATTGACAGACGCTGGTTTAATTTATGTAGCACATATATTATATTATTACACACCTACTCTGTTATTCGTCCGGATAATACATTCCAGGATTTGTAGGATAATACATAATTTTATTGCAAAATTCCGTATCTGCCCGCAAAAATCCATATTTTCCTGCTCAGCAAGGAATGATTTGAGCGCGACGCCTGGCGACCGCTTGCTAAACTACAATGTTCGTCTGCTAGAGGAAGATTTGTGTGCATCCCTGTCACGAATTGTTACGTTTAGAGTCTACATGTTCGAATCATGTTAAAGTTTTCTGGTAAGATATTATTTTGTTGACACATACGTATAATGTTGTGACATTTACAGTACTAAATATTAATATAGCATGGTTAAGTTATGATCTTTATAGGGGAGAGGTGGGGAGAAGTTCGTCCAGGCGGGCAGAATCGACCACAACATTAAAACCCTATTCTTTAATTATTACACTTAATAGTTTTAGCTTGTGACATAATTTATCACTGATTAGTTGTTTTATGTTTACTTTTTACAATTTGAAACAATAAAACAATACACATTTAGCGACTGAAAGCGAGGGTGTTAAAATTCTAACTATTGCCACTAGGTCTAGGTGTCAACATTTCAAAAGTCTGTAAGCAACATTCGCGCTTTTCAGTTTGTGTTAGATTTTCACGGTGTTTGATTTTCATTAGCTTTCTGTCTGGTATCCTTTCGAACAATTAATATATGTAGAAATAAAATGTACCTTTTATGTAAGGTTAGGTCAATAAATTTAGAAGTAACAAGGGAAACAAAAGTGGTCGATCCTCCCCTCCATTTTGTCGATTCGCTCTTTGCAGACTATAATTTCTGTGTCACTATCCTAAATGGGTCATCAGATAAAGATCATTTGACATATTTCTAATTTACATAAACTGATAGTACCATCACTTTCTCCGGGTACAGCCTTCTGAATCATGTGACGATTATGTGACGTTTTTAGCCTAATTTACATCAGACCCAAAGCCCAGTATTATGGTAGACCTTTCTCTGACTTGTTGTTAGTTAGCTACGCATATTTGTTTTTTTTCTTTGTACAAATGAAATAGTAATATTATTATATATGCTGTAAATATGGGTCTTCATTTATTGCAAATAAATTAATCAAATTGTGGACGAGCTGAAATGAAGATTTATCAGTTTTATGAAGTGACGAAGGGACGCCTCTTTGGTCTAGTTGGAAGTGCGATGGACCACATATCACTACCACCCGTATTCGAATCTCGGCGTGGGCATATCTGAAAGGTGTTTCAACTTTGACTTCGTTTCATAACCTTCGGAAGTCGCTCGGCCTATTTAACCTACCATGTGCACAAAAGTGGCCGTAAAAGATCAATCATCATCATCATCAATGTACCATGTTAAATATTATAAATGATGTTATAGATATATAATCAAATTTTTGTAAATGCATGAATTTATAAGTATAAAGTATATATATATATATATATATATATATATATATATATATTATATATATATATATATATATATATATATATATATTATGTGTGTGTGTGTGTTGTGTGTGTGTCATGAAAAAAAAAAAGTGATTACTGAAAGAGTAAGAATAATAAGAATTTTAGTTGAAAACGATGTCCATTACCTGAAAGTTTGCGCTTCGAAATGACTCAATTTTTTATACATAATTCCCATGAACACCTCTTTATAATGATGGACTTTTAATTGTATTCAATGTGATGCTAACTAAAGTTTTAGATTAATAGTTAATTAATTAATTACTTGAACAAGTGATTCCATGAAATATTGCCATTTAAACATTATGTTCAATGATATAAAATCATAAAAAATTACATATAAAGTAATTTTGGGAAAGTAATGTGTATGTGCATTCAAAGTATTTATACAAATTATTACTTACTTCCCAAATCACTAATCAACAAACTTATTCAACTAAAAAAATCATAATATAATGTGTTTGAAGCATCACGATTAATAAGTAATCTTTCAATGACATATTAGGTGTAGAGACAAAATAGTACAATTTTAAGTATCAATATTTGCCAAAATACCAGCAATAACATATTCAGCCCGTAGATACAGCAGTGGATGGACAGAGGATCAAAGTAGAAACCCAATTATTAAGTTATCAAAAACTACATATAATTCCTTCAGCAGTTAAAATGATATATGAATTTCATATTTATATAATAATATTAACATAAAATGCAAAAAGCACAGTGATCAAACAAATAAACAGGAAAGGGATAGATAAATCCACCATATAAAAAGACCATGTGCTTTTATTTACTGTAAACAAAGATAAATGGCCAATCAGGAGAGCTTATTTGAGTCACGTGACTCATAATGCAAAATGGCCGTTTACCAGCCATGATTGCCGGTCCACCAACATCTCTCCCATCCTTCAAGCATGGTTCTTATATTCAGTAGATATTTATAAATTTGACATTTGAAATGGCTATAGCATTAAATTTCGTCATTATTTAAGATCAGGAAACTATCGGATGATAAATATTTGGCGTTTATTTTTTTTTACTGATAATGCCACACTAGTGGTACGGCATTATTAAAGCTAATGCGACGAGGAGACCGTTAATGCTCACAGCACTTACAATATTGCGTCACGGGATTTTTATTCTGCGCCATGTGATGCCCAGGGATTTTTATTTTGCGCCAAACGTTAAAAAATTACGGGAATCTCGTAAAACGTGTCCTAAAAACAACACGGTAACGTGACATGTTCGGGAAATTCCAAATTGGCGCTCGACAGTGAATTTTACTCATTATAAATATCAACGTTTGAATCATTTAGTTAGTTTCATATTTCACACGAATAAAGAATAATGTGTATATTTAAGTACCTATATGTTAAGAAATAGTACCAAACTAAGGATCAAGTATAATTGTATTGATTTTGACGAACTTCGGATCGCAAATCAAATAACTTCCGTTGTGGTTGGCACTGAGAAAAAATTCCAAAACCGGTAACTAGTTCTGGAAGTCTAGTATGTAAGATGTCTAAACATAGCTCGAAAAACACACATCAGGCAAAGAGAACAGTTATAGAAAGGGAGCCTCTGAGCAGGTGCGCTATTATGCGGTTCATTTGCCACGGTAGAACGCTTCAGCCGCTATGAAACAGTTTTGTCACATACCTAAATACAGTTCAAGAAGAAAGACATGCAACAATAAAAGACTTAAAATAATTTAGAATAAACCTGCCTACTCAATATGATCAGACAACTGGTTATCAAAAACAGTGCTACAAAAACTTCACCGCATTGTCCATTGCAAATGAAGAACACGATTCAGCTAGCACATCCAGATCACAAGTAGTACTGCATTCTGATGTTGAACGCACACAACAATTTATACAGGCATCTTTGAGAAAAAATGGATTTTTGCAATTCCATGATGAAATCACACGGGAAAGGCAAGCGGGAAGTCTTGGGGAGAGAAAAACATCAAAGATGCAACCGAACTTCTCCATGATAATGTGATGCTTGCAAAGTTAGGAGGTCTCGAAATTAAGGCAAAGGAAGTAAAATAAGTTATATACCTCTTTGCAAAACGGTAGTAAAGAAAGACGACTGTGGTATTATGTCTTCAAAGATGGTTGCCCACAAAGCAGCATTCCATGAACTCCAGAAGCATATCGATGTAACATTGGTGGCAAATGAAGGAGCATGATATTTGTCGTCTCTATACATGCCTTACTTAGCCTTGTTTGGGGACGATGATACGTCGTATCCTGCTAGAAACTTGGCGACAAGATCATGAATGCATATCCAAGCGAACTGAGCAGTCACTGCATAAGTTGCAAAAAGGAGACAATCATATATAATGTTCACCTCAGTCAAGATGTAACAATCCGACGTGCTAGTTTTTAAGATAATGCGTTGCAAGAAGCTGCATTCTATTTTTGGCCCCTGATCTTGAAGATTCAAAGCACATAAGATGACTTACCAAGCCCAATCACAGCAGAAACGTTGAACGTAGGACAGGCAGACCTATCTGATGTTGTCATTGAGTTTTTCATGGTATTGTACAGAGGATCAAACAAACCATCTGGGGACGAACGTGTCGATAAACTTGTGAAATCCATGTCTGACGATGTTTTATTCGTCATAACTAGAGCCAGAACAAAACCAGGAAAACACCCTTGAAAAGTTTGATAGGAAGCAGGAACGTTGTTGAGATTCTGAACAGATTTGGACACTGCATCAGTCATCACACAGCTGAGGTCCTAGAATTGTAACAATGCCTCATATGGAATCACAAAATTAGTGTGGCTATGTATCAGTGCAGCATGGGACAATTATGATGAGCTCACAGGGACACTGTCAGGCGGCAGAACCTTGCACGGCACTGTAGGTATATGCTATCAGAATTAGCTGAATATTACACTAAACGAATCATTCCAAGAGATTCCCCCCCAGCGACAGCTACCTTCAGTGGGCACGATGGACAATGCTGTGACACATTGTTCAACAACGAAACGTGTATTCCACCTCAAAGAAAACACATTTGAACCGTATCACAAGAAACCCAAGATCATTGTCTTCCAGTATGCCATCAAAAGTATACTAAAACAAAAGGATCTCAGTAAAATAGAATATAGAGGTATATTATGGATGATGAGCATTGCACTGGACAAAACACCATTTTGGACAGGCTGGAACTTACTTGTCAACGAAGATCCACTACTCAGACAGTGAATTTCCTACATGGAGAACTTGCTAGATGTAGTAGTAGAAACACTACGATATTTTCAGCGTGTGGCTCGCGAATGCAGAGAAGAATTCATCATCGTCCACTACGACTTTGCTATAGCTAAACCAGCTCTACAAATCCAAGCTTCTGAAGTTCCCATTTACAACAACGTCTTCAACTGCTTTAGATTCGTCCACATTGAGCTTGCATACTTCGGTGCACTGAGAAACACTTCCTTAGTTGCTTTGGGGGCCCGCAGATACTCATAGAAACCGGAGGAGTACTTGGACCTGGATGGCTGAACGGATTTCTATATGGATAACACTTTAATCGGTGAGTGGAAAGGAAGCTATTCAAATACTTTATCTGTTAATTAACCTGATTTTGATGACATACACATAACACCTGTTTGAATATTTTTAATTACAGATGTAGACGGCTCCATCCTCTACTAGCCACAGCTTTCCAAGTTCTCTACTTCCAAAACGTTCTTGAAGACACCGGGCCATTGTCTGAAGCCTTTATGTCTGCCGTAGCATCTTCCAGGTATGGGCTCTGACTGCTGATGCATTTCACGATATAGAAGGAAGCAGTGATTACATGCTGATTATGAAGAAGTATACAGAGTATACCTCAGTGGTCTTCATAGAAGCACTGCTAAGTTCTGGATATTGTACATTGAATCTATGCATATATTCCTACGATTCAGTCGATCATACAGAACGAATAATCTGCAGCTGGACCAAATTTGTCCCATCTTCTTTGCTGGAAATCATCCCAACTATTCTCGAAGAATGGTGTGTTACTGTCACAATTTGATAAACATGGACAACAAACATCCTGGAGTTCGAGAATGCTTAGAGAAGGGAGCTTTTTATCTGTGAGACGAACCAACAAATAATTTTCGGGAACTCAAGTTGACATAACCCTCGAGCAGACATTGAATACAGATGCTAGATCAAAACTAACAGGAATTGCTTCGTTTAGCCAGTCAGACAGTGCAAGACAGCGGTAGATGATCACTAGAGATGTCAGAGTTTGTATTGTTGGAAGCCTCATCGACAAAGCAGGCTTGACATTGAAGGAAGACATTTCAAAAACGCTTAAACCATACCGAGTCACCAAATAAAGACAATAAAGATCTCTATTGACGCGATTAAAAACACCACGAATCCATTTGATCAGAACATAGATAAAACGCTCTTCTGTATCACGATTGGTGCCAACATAATCTGTGATAAAAAGGATGATCTCTTGGGGTTTCTCATTAAAGGCCACGAGTTGTATGCACATTTCACAGAGGAGAGCTTCAAGGACAAAATACGTTTTGAGAAACCGATCAGTAGAAGGAAGATCAAGAACTCTGCAAGTGCTGCTGTGAAGAACACCGTCACCACAAAGGATCAGAAGGTAGTCGAACTACAAGGGACCTGTCTGGAAGGCTGCTGTACATCAGCACATTGAAAAGGATTGAGATTGAGAAAGTATTTCAATATCCACTGACTCCAATCACACTTGCGCTAGCCCATGTGGATGGCAGCATCCATAAAACCGACAAGGCCAAGCATCTGCAAAAGCTGGAAGGAATGGTTGAAAGTGAGAAGTCAAGAGATATTGACGTCACATTAGTCGATGCGATGTTCCTGCTGCATACATCTCTAAATCTGCCCCACACACATTTGGAGATGGAGCTGACGTACTCCTCCGTCGGTTGTGTCAAATGTCACCACGCACTGATCTTGTGTGTGACACGTACATTGCAACAAGTATCAAGGATGCTGACCGGATCAGACGGGGCTTAGAAAAACTTACGTTTTCTGTTATTGTTCCAGGACAAAACGGCCTCAGACTTGGGAAGCTAGCTTATGTGACTAACCAAATCATCATGGTTGGATCATGGTTTGTGGAAGGTACACAATCGACTGGTTTGATGGTGAACAGATGCCACGTAATATCAGTCAGATCCTCGGTGGAAATGATTCGGTCATTTCATCATAAGATGACGAAGATGCTGCTACGGCACATGATGTGATGATTTGAGATAAGCACACACTACAAGATCAACAAGCTCATTGACTCATATGTTTGGCCTAGGATACACCTATGGATTCACTTTTAAATCGTAGTTTAGCAAATACATGTATACTAATCCCGACGAATGCACATTAGACATAATTAACAAAAGACATACAATTAAGATATATCAACATGCACATTTTGTATTGTTCTTCAAAAACGTTGCTGATATAAAATCATGTTCTATACCATGGTTGCAAACATCTGATTATCATGATTTTATTGGCATACAATGTAATAGAAACTCATCAGAACTATTTTCCTATAATTGTATCAGGGAATTACGTCATTTTGTAATAAAATAAATACCAATCAATTCATTAAACATGCCAAGAATCTCCGAAATAGCAATGTGTCTTTTATTCATTACTCTGTAGAATCTAAACCGCTTTGGATAATGTGTCATGTGCACGAAAGGGGAATAGCACATGTTCGTTATGATATCTTTGCTTTACATATCCCTCAGAAAACAGCAAGACGGGAAAAAAACACATTAAAATGTTATAATAATGATATGCACACACATGTAAAAGTATGGTTCATGATTGAAATCATGCTGCTTTCGTTGTTGTGAGGTCAAATAAAAACATGAATATTGAATCGGTCTATTGATCGGTCAGCGGCTTTGTCCATCTTCTTCGTCCAAACGTCATGCCATTACTGTTGAATAGGTTGAATCTCGACTTATCAGTGAAGGTCACCACAGACCAGTCCTATCATGTCCAGTCTGAATGTTCATTGCAGAACTCTAGCCCTTAAATCTCCTTGTATTTAGGTGAGTACAAACTACTTACGGGATACACCACGATGTAGCCCGGCAGTCTTGGGGCGTTTCGTGACTGTAGAACAGGAAGCATTCTGCTCATTGTTAGATCAAACTTCTTACGCTGCGATGATGTAAATCTTCGCTGCTTCTGACTCATCCGGGTTAGTATCCTTTCATCTCTTAATCTCTTTAGAGGCGTGTTATGGCATCCTCGCAAGGCACAACGATACCTTCCAAGATGTCTGATAATCCTTCCCTAGCTCAATCCCCGCTGACTAAAAACGACACAAATATCCATAAGATCCATAAAATATATGAGATACACGACTTCCCCATGAATATTACCAGCATAGTTGATAAATGGGGTAATTTTATTTAGCTGTGATTTTGTAAGTTGGCCCTGCACTTTTGGACCATACTCTATAACTGACAACATTGAACGTCCGCAGTTCTCCTATACAACTGCGAAGTATATTTAATAATATTAATAGCTAGGCATTCACCAATGCTTCTAAATGACCATAACAAAATTACTTACATCTACGTAAAGCTCATGTTAAAGTCAGAAATACCCCCAGATTTATAAATCTATAAGACAGTATTGTATTTAGAAAGTTGTTTTACACGACTGAAGTAATACAAATACTACTAACATAAATGGCAGTATTAAAATAACAATATAATCTCATATTAAAGAGTAATGACAGAACCTTCTTACTTTGGTCAAATAGGAAATATAACTGTGTATTTCAGGATATATATCACACAAATAAGCGCGCGAGAAAGAAGGATAGCGTATGTGCATGCGAGCCAGTGATTGTTGAAGTATTTGATTAGATAAGTATTTATGTACGTAAGAAAAGAAAGTGCTGTACTGTGACTTTAAAATGTTCTCACCTATTCTTCAAGGCACTACACCTGTAATGGTACTTGGCTGTGAAATGTATTCTTTTGGTAATTACTTTACCAAGTACTCAAATAGGTTTTATTACAAGTTTTGGATCATTAAGTAAAGCGCTAGTAAATTGTGTTAAAGTCTGTAAAATGACTCCCTTCTGTATCATTCTAGGAATCTCACCAACACAATCTTCATTTCCTAGAGGAAAGTCAAAATCGTTTTAGGATAAAAACTAATCAAAATCTATTCATGGACAAAATCCAAGAAACCAAAACAAAAACCAAGAGAAGCTTATTTATTTTTATAATTTTCGCCTCTGAACTAATCTGATATATGATTATATAATATTTTTATCGGTACGTTCTCGTCATGGCTAAAGGTTGTACTCTTGTTCGCCCAGTAAATACAATCATGATTTTAAAAGGTTTTGTGAAACATGTTTTTAAACACGTTTTAATGTGCAGCCTCAGAAATAGCCCTAAATATTATAATAAAACGTCACAAAACACCAGAAGAATATTTTTCGAAACATTTGATCGAATCTTTTACAACAAAAAAAGTCTTAAAAATGTTTTATAAAAATATTTTAGAAAGGTGAAAATATTTGATCGAAAAACAACTTCTGAATATTTTGATGAAACTTAACATTTTATCCCGATACTCTAGCTCCATCTATTGAGTGTGAGATGAAAATTGTATGGTCTTTCTTATGTGAATATTTCATTGATCATACAAAATGTATCAACAACATAGGAAATATTGATTCGATAGATTTAGAGTTTACGAAATCTTTGTTCTTCTAATTTGAGGGACATATTAAAGTTCCACTTGCAACCATATTCAGTCTATTATTCTTTCTCTATATTATTATTATTATCATTAATCTGTTAGCATTTTGGGTAGTTTTATATAAAAGAGGTTCACCATTTCACCACAGCTAACTGTAGACCAAACTCCCCCTCCCCTGCTCACATCATTGCCATCGCTATCGTCACTTTTATCCTCACCGGATGCATACTGTCAGTAATATGAAGATGATCTGACATAAGCGATATCAGAGACCCGTAAGGTCTAAAGTTCCCAAACCAGTCCACCCCCTGCCCCCGCCCCACAACGCCCCTATCTCAACGACTATGCCTGGTCAACCTACTCAACCTTTCCCTCAATCAACAACAATCGTCACTAACCGACAAACTACCATAATTGTGTGAGAAGATAATGTTACATTTTGTCATTCCCTGCCATTAAGGAAGCTTTACCGTAATTATTTGCACCTTGGGCGTAATACCTGTATGCTTTCCATTTTGTGTTGTCTATAAATGACAGGTAGAAATAATTTTACCGCCAACCCGCCTCCCTGTAAATTACGATTCCATGGGAAATTATGTCTGTTATGGCGTCGGCACTTTCTGAGAATATCATCGGGTAATGATTGACAGCACATCACTTTGGCTAAATTTGGTTAAAGATAGAGTGAATGTGGGGGGTCATTAAGTGAGTTGGTGAATAGTTTGTTGAGTGAGTGAATGGGTTAGTAAGTACATACGTAAGTGATTAGGCTGCTGAATGAGTTAGTGGGTCAGTGTTAGAGTGAATAAATGAGTCAGCGGGGCAGTATGTCAGTGAGTCAATGAGTCAGTGAATGATTCAGCAAAAGTAAGAGTGAGTGGGTGATTGAGTGATTGATTGATTGATTTGGGTGAGTGAGTGAGTGAGTGAGTGAGTGAGTGAGTGAGTGAGTGAGTGAGTGAGTGAGTGAGTGAGTGAGTGAGTGAGTGAGTGAGTGAGTGAGTGAGTGAGTGAGTGAGTGAAGTAGCAGCTTCAACGACACCCCTGTACAAAGTATTCAATTTCTCCTTTTAGTATCCCTTTCATCAAACATCAAGATTTCATAAAGCGGAGTCAAAACTCCGAACCTGGAAGTGTTGTAATTATTAAAATTCAGATTATTTTGGTCCTGTTACATTTAATAATAAGAAGAAAATTTACATTTCCAATTAGAAGCGAATGTTAGAACGATGATCAAGGTAATTGGATAAAATGTTGAGCCTATATTCCCTAGACACGTTACATTAAGTTGTTGCCGTACTAAAATACATATAATAGTTAGTGACTTATTATTCGATGTGGTTTAGCATTTTTTGTAAGTCAGTTATAGTAGCATTCATTATTAATAAGTTGTCAACATAAAAGACATTTAAGCTAATTTATATTCCGTATTCCATCATGGAGAGAATTCTTACATTGAGTCCAATTGACATTTGTTGACAAGATGCGGAGACAAAACAGCATCCTGAAGACATCTATTCTAAATGCGGATGTCTGTTCAGTTTATGAGTCAAATATCCTGATGTTAAAACCATGATAACGGAATAGTAAAAAAAAAAACCCGGGAAAACGTGAATAGTTTTC
>JAODUP010000287.1:502500-552500 GCA_025642065.1 Paralvinella palmiformis | reverse complement strand
TTTTGAAGACTTGGGTTGATATGATCACATTTTCGAGTATTTGTCACCATGCGAGCTGCACTAGTCTGAATTCGCTGAAGGCGATTGATGTTATAATCAGATATGTCATATAACAGGGAGTTACAATAGTTTACATGAGATGTAACAAAGGCATGGACTACAGTTAAAGGCATGGACTACAACAACGCTCTTGCCATTACGCCCCGTTAATACAGGTGCTCTCTCAGACAGTTTTCACCGACAATATGAGAGATTCGTGAGTCAGAAATGAGATGGTCGAGATAAAGCTGATCTATTGGCTTAAAGACGTCCGTTGTTTGATGTCACTGAGGTAGATGAAGGAAGTGTATCTTATTCCAATGGCCAAAACTCGCCACCTTAATACTAGCTTAGCTGGAGGTGTTAATGCTAGCTTTTTATCGTCATATAGAGTTAGTGTGCTACCTGGATATCGGGGAACGGCCTTTGATGGCTAGAAGGCTATAATTGGTGGCAGAAGTAAAGCTCAGTGGCGCGTAAGTTTGGCGAGCAACTATAGGATTGGAGCCGAGATGGTAATCCTGGCGCGCGATAACAGTGGTAGCTCTCTCTCTCTCTCTCTCTCTCTCTCTCTCTCTCCCTGTCATGCACAAACACACATGCTCACCAACACACACGTACACACACGCACACACACACACACGACAGGTGTGGCGAGTTCTCCTCAAGTTGTACATAGTAAACCACGTCGCCTGACTGACCATGATCATTAGTCTATGCCCAGCGGCATCATGTCATGTCCTTGTTTTCATTCAGGTACGCCGTCGACAGACAGACCCGAACTCGCGCAAAATGTCATACCGTGTCAGTGGCGCATTGGACGCACAATGACGATAAACGATGCCATTTGGTAAAAACGGCCCCCTGACGTCTCACTAACACGATAGAGCGATGGTGTAAACGACGAGAAATTGCCACAATTTGGGCAGTAAACGGCTCCCTAACTTTGACTGCCTCCCGACCGAATGACTAGATAAATATTGGCCGCGGAGAGAGAGTCCATAACAGGTCAAACAGATCAATAGAATTAACTGTCGGACCGTCGACGCCCCACACACAGGGCCCCCGGAGGCGAACGGAAGCGACGCGAAGGTTGTACGGTAAGCGGAGATAATGAACGAACTGAAGTTTTCACGGGACAACTCGGTGCTCGGGCAATGATGATGTTAAACAGATGGCGCAATGGAAACAGCCCGGTATATGGAGAGAGAGTGAGTGAGAGAGTGAGTGAGAGAGAGAGAGAGAGCGAGTACGGAGTAATTCATAGGCCCAGAAGCTAGAGCCAGCGAGGAAACACACACACACACACGGAGTGCGAGCTTCATAGGGGCGGCGGAGATCGGAGATAACCGAACGCCAAACCGACACGAACAACGGACCAATGACGAGATGACCCGGAGATGGACAATGGGAGGTGATAAAGCGAGAGATAGAGGCGATAGCTGTACGAAACCGCGGACGTTGATGTTTAAGTGACGATGAACTGAATAACGGGAAGCTGATCCCACCAGATACTGCTATCGGAGACACACGGACACGCCCGAGCGGGCGATAATTAAAGAAGGAATGAAAAATCCAGAATGGTAGATGTACGTATAGGAGATGGTTGATCTTCAGTTATTCCCAACGACGACGTCGAAGTATTGAGTAACGGACGCCGATATTTGGCTAATTCCGAGAAGATCGTGACAAAGGAGCATCGAAATGATGGATATTTTGTACGTAAACATATCCCGTCGATGTCATTATCTGAAGACGAGATAACTGGAGAACATCTTCCATCTTCTTCGTGAGTATGACACGCTATTCGTTAACTAAATGGAGTTATCGTATATCGACGGATAGTTTGTCCTTCAGACGACTTTCGTCGTTTTTTTGTTGTTGTTTGGTTTCGTGCTCCTAAACAAAACGTCAACAAAAACCCATAACCAGAGCAGCTATATTTATGATTACAAGACTTTAAACAGCCCAGAAGTGACTTATCGTTGTTTCTGTGAACTGTATCTATGGTCATCGCATTGTCGAATATTAATCTTGTTTTCTTTATCTCCTACATACTGATGATGACACTTATATGATGAATTTGTTTGTTGTCATAAAAATAGAGCGTCCTTGTCTCTGACTAAACGCTGCGCTGAGGTCTAACACGGATATGTGTCAAATCTAGGGGGGACGATGGTGACCTCCGATAGCGTGTGGTTTGAACGTAGCGCTGCAAATATCCGGATTGTGAGTTCGATACTGTGTTATATTTTTATTTTGGGGATGTTTCCCAGGATGTCATCCCTCGATCACGTGACCCATATTTGACTAGCGCAGTGGCCAAATAAACCAATCAACCAAAAGTTAAAGCTGTTTACTAATTTGACTGTACAGTCTATTGCCGTCATCAACTTGCCGAGGCATATCCCATTTACAGATCCCATTTATCTGCATATGATCCGCACAATAATCCATGAAAGTTCAATATTAGATCCTCTTGTTATGGCTAAGTCAACAAATAGCTAATTGATAATCTTCGACAACAATATAGATTCAGTGTTATTACGTTAAGATGGTGAGCTAGAGTGAGTGAGTGAGTGGGTGAATGAGTGAGTGATTGATTTAGAGAGTGAGTGAGTGAGTTAGAGTGAGTGGGTGAGCGGTTTCATTAGCCTCGGTACTAGTGACATCTGGGAAACATGGATGAGGGATGACTGACTAGCGTAGTAGCATGATCAGATGAAACATCCAACAGAGACACGTTACACCATATGAGTTGAGCTGAAGTAAAATTCTTAAATCAGCGGAAACAAAATATTGGAAGAAAGTTGACAAACAATTACTAAAAATTGTTATTATGAATGAACTATCCTAAAATATATACTCTAAGGAATATGAGATAATTTAATTTTTTAGGTGGGGTAACTTTCTGATCTGGTCTATCTGACGATCTCGTCAAACAAAATGAAGGATCTAAGTAACTCTCTCACCTGAGTAACTGTACTGGTTTAAGGGTGTTAATTCAATATATATATATATATATATATATATATATATATATATATATATATATATATATATATATATATATATATTATCGATATTTATATCCGGTTTCAATATATCGAGACTTAATTAGCGAGTGTACATATTGACCAACCTCAGCCAATGATTCTGTAAATGCAATGGTGTGTAATAGAGGAGGAAATAATGAGAAACATTCAGTATTCAGTGATCAGTTGACAACAACAACAATAACAACAACAACAACAACAACAATAATAATAATAATAACAACAATGACAACAATAACAACAACAATAACAACAGCAATAATAACAATAATGACAACAACAAACAGTTTCAAGCTAATCTTTCCTATGTGTAATCTTAGATCTCTTGGTTAGGTCACACTATTGACATGTCCTGACTTTAGCTAGTATTAAGGACACTAGGACGTTAGTTAGAGTTCCATTGATGAGAGTTGGATACTCTCAGAACTGAGAATCAACTTCGTCAGACGAAGAACAAAATTTTATTTGGTCCCCTTTTTTGTATCCATATTGATTGATTGATTGATTGATTGAATAATTGATTGAGTGAATGGTGGGTGAACGATTGAGTGAGTAAGTGAGTGAGAGAATGTTTGAATAAGTGAAGGAATGCTTTATTTTAGCTACGGTACTGGTCACAGTTGGGGAATGTTGCCCAGGAGTTCTTTAATTTTATTGCTGAATGAAAAATTCTCACGACGTAAATACTACTGAGCCATTTGTTTGTGAATGAAACATCCTAATCACGCACACGCACGCACACACAGACGCACACACATACACACACACACACGACACTGAGGCTCGACTTCCTTACCTGTAAACGCGGCGCTTTCACCCGTGTTCGAACCTCGGCGTGGGCATATCTGAAGGCTGTTTCATCTTTGACTTCGCTTCATTACCATTTAGCCTACCATGTACACAAAAGTGGCCGTAAAGCATCAATCATCATCATCATCATCATCATTACCTGTAAACCTTAAGCACAATATATAATCACATGCGCTACAGGAACCCATTGCAGTTCTATTGACACAATCAAGTGACTTAAATTCCTTTTCTGTGGATAACACAAAAAACACATTTTAACAAAATCAATGACCTTTCCTGTCTTTGGGATTTCATAAGAGCCAAACACGGATACACCAAAACTAAATTAAAACATTCCTACGTTCGTGTATGGCTGATTCAGTGCGTACAAAAGCGTACACGAGTGTGAGGACTGATCACATAAACATCATCCCGAGAGCTAGACCGATTACCTAACCTAACGAAGAGCACCATATGACATATTGGGAAAATACTGTCTGATGCCAGTGACGAAAAACATGGTGCACTTTTTCTTTGTGCCGAAGAAAAGAACAGTTTTTCCGGTGTTTCGACGAGGTTGATAACTCTTCCAAATCCTAGACGACGTTTTCCCCACTCATCCTCTTTTTCTTTGAATACTAGAATAATTTTATAGTTCATTTCACTCGTTTTTTCATGGTTCGAGTGTGTCAGTATGGATCGTTGGCACTATTTTACTTGTATGTCGCTATTAGAAGTGTACTTCGGGGGCATGGCCAGAATAGACCAAATGTACGCCCTATTTTTAGAAAGTGCCACGGCCGAGACATCTATTTTGTTCATTTTAGCCAGTAATAAACGATTTCCACCGAAATACTTCTATGGAAGTGAGACTAACACGTATATCTACTCGCGGCTTTCATTGCCGGAAAAGAAATGGTTCAGATACGACTTTATATGACTTCCTTGGAATGCTAGGCCGAGGGGAGGTCGTCACATGGGTGGGTATCATATGGAGGCGTGACATCAGGTCACGTCGGAATGTCGTATAAAAATGTGTGACATTAGAACGGACGAAGGGATGAAGTATAAATGTTGTGATGTACAAATCATTCATCGATTCGGCAGTGTGTGTGTGTGTGTGTGTGTTATGTGTTTGTTGGAATTGATAGTCTCTCACGTAGCCATTTCTATAACAGCGTAAACAATGTGTTCATATATGATACTAGATATGACGACATTCACCATTACCGAAGAAGACGCATTGCTAGGGACTCGGAAAACAAAACTAGCACGGATGAAGTGAGCTGTATATGTTCCTAAAATAAGTAACGCATACACACATGCGGGTGCACGCACGCATGCACGCACGCACACGATACAAAAGCTTTGCTAAATGGATTGTTTTGTTGTTACCTTTGTGCACATGGAAGGCTAAATGGACCTAACGACCTCCAAAGATAATGAAGCGAAGTAAAAAATTAAACACGCTTCAGATACAGCCAAGGTAGGAACTGAAGCCAGATGGATGAGGTTTGAGGCCAACCACACAACAACAGATAAGGACACGAATTAGACTAAGAGAGCTTTGGAGTAACTATAGACATACATTTTCTCTAACATTCTCTCTCTCTCTCTCTCTTTCTCTCTCTCTCTCCTAAGTGAAAATATATATATATATATATATATATATATATATATATATATATATATATATATATATATATATATATATATATAGGTAGAAAGATAGATTTCAGATTTTTGTATTACATACATATTTGTTTTTAAAGTATATTCTGATTATACGATCAAATGTAGTATTGTCACTTACTGATATATTCTTCTGTTTAACAAAACGCTTTACGAGTTTATTGATAAACATCACTTATCCACGTTATGTGATGTGTCTGCCTTGAAGCAGCAAGTTAGATAAGAAAATTTGGAATTAAATTCCACCTCCCCTTCCCAAAGAATGACACAGTATTTATTTATTATAATTATAATAATAATAATTATTATTATTATTATTATTAAATCATATTTATGTTAGGTTGCCCACATCAACTTGGACAGATTCATGTGTATTAGTAATCACATTAATAATATGTCAGCTTAATTGATGACATAGTGCTACTGTTAACATCCCATTTACCATATTGTATTGAGATGATCGGATATCCAAAGGTACTCATCGCTTCAAACGACCATTGTTGTTTATATATATATATATATATATATATATATATATATATATATATATATATATATATATATATATATATATATAGAGAGAGAGAGAGAGAGAGAGCTGTCAAGTTCTTTCCAAACAATAACACCTCCAGGAGTTCAATTTCGAATTAAAGTACAAATGTCAATTACATCATGTCCCATTTGGCCTTCATGCCGTTCAATATGTTATTCCAAATGACAAACATATGATTGTTTGCGAAGTAGACGATAACATGGCGTCAATTATTCATTGCAAGTTGCCTCGTCTTTGCTTCATTTCATCTCGATTGATCGCCACCAACTCCCCTCGCGATAGCTAATTCTCGCTGATCCGTTGGCGAGTGTTTAGACAAGTTGTGCCATGCCATTTTAAAATTCTATTATTCGATGCCCCCGGCTACTGGCCAAGTACCCGAGTGCCGTATTGTTCTAGTAGGAAATATTAATTAAGAGTTCGGCGCAAATTTGTCCGGAAAACCCCCTGGGATTGGTTCTATGGTTTACGTCATTAGATCTCGTAAAGCTAACTCCCCTGGCCTGTCCTATAATGTTGATATAACGAAGGATTATGGTCCGATGTGGGATTTACAGGCCGAACATAAACAGCTTTTTGACTATGTCCAGCTGAACCGGAATGCTAACCTTTCCTGCCGCCGAGATACTCGTGTGTTGGAAGATGGACACGAATACACACGAATCACGACGGAGGTAAGTTTGTCAAGCTGCCCCCCCCCCCAAATGACAGTCATTCCGGCGGCGACGACTGGAAGGATTCGCAAAATTACTCGTCGTCTTGGAAACCGTTTCGAAAAGAGATAGACATAATTACTTTGTCGGAAACAAACTGTAATTTATTTGTGAGGAGTTTGTGTTGTAATTGAATGTAATCGGAGTTTCTTTCTTGTTTCGTATCTGCTTCTTCAAACGACCTGATGTAAAACTTAGGCTGGAATAGTTTTGTAGTATATGTAAAACATTAGGCTGGAAATAGTCTGATATCATGTGCAAAACGTTAGGGTGGAGTAGTCTTGTAGTATGTGTAAAAGATTAGGCTGGTATGTGTAAAAGATTAGACTGGAAATTTTCTTGTATTATTTGTAAAAATTAGGCTGGAAATTGTCTTATATTATTTGTAAAATATTAGTCTGGAAATTGTCTTGTATTATGTGTAAAAGATTAGGCTGGAAATTGTCTTGTAACATATGTAAAACATTAGGCTGGAAATAATCATGTAATATATGTACAATATTAGGCCGGAGCAGTCTAGTGTTATATGTAAAAGATTTGTCTGGAAATAGTCTTGTAATAGATGTAAAACATTAGACTGGAAATAGTCTTATATTGTGCATGAAACAAAAAGTTGGCGATTGTAATATGTTCGTTACAATTTGTTATACATTTCCGGGACAAGTACACGCGTTTCCTTACGTGTCATCCATCGTGGCGAAAAATATAAACAGAGAACTCTTTACAGGAACAGAATGGCTATCTGGATCTAGAGTTAAAATCCTCTAATGTGATCATGCATGGGAACAGTGGAATGTGACCGTAATATAGGTGTTATCGCACGAGGTATTTTTCCACATATCCGGGGTCGAGTCGTATTATTCTCGTGGCATAATACCAAGCATATTTTCTACATTCATTTCACTGGATCTACTGATATACGGAAATGTAATATAGATATAAATAATAATAATAATAATAATAATACGAAACTATTTATTGATTTCCTTCCACCGACTAGCTCCAAGCTCCAAGCTTACGTCATTACGTGACGTAACTGGATGAGGTGTTCGTCTCGTCTTCTCCTTTAATAGATGAGAAGTTCTGTATTTTGAGAGACTCTTACAGATTTCTTCTAACTGATATCACAGAGGTACTATTCTCCCAGAAAGATGAAGGATGAAGGGAGTTTTTTTAATTTGTGGCAGAGAAACTATTTTTTTTGTGGCAAAACGAACTCGTCATCAACCAACGAGATCCGTTATCATAAGAAATATTATTATCAACCTTGTATGTCAGTATTTAGGTTGATTATGATTGGATATCAATATTGTGTTATATGTCTGATTATAATCAACATGATGTTGGTGGTGATAATGTTGTTGTTGGTGTTATTGTTGGTGTTATTGTTGGTGTTGTTGGTGGTGTTGTTGGTATTGTTGTTGGTATTGTTGTTGGTGTTGTTGTTGGTATTGTTGTTGGTGTTGTTGTTGATGGTGATAATAGTATTGGGGGTGATAGTAATGTTGGTAATGGTGGTTCTGGTCATGGTGGTAGTGGAGGTATAATAGTAGTAGTGTCAGTGGTGTTGTTAATGGTGATGCTCTCTCTCTCTCTCTCTCTCTCTCTCTCTCTATATATATATATATATATATATATATATATATATATATATATATATATATATATGTGTGTGTGTGCTATTTTTGATTGTGTTTTCGTTTTCTCATTACCTTTGAAGGCCTAGTTCTTTATTCTTCTTGTGTGTTGGGGGGGGTCATGTTCTAACTAATATCGCAGTTTGTGTCAGAAATCCATGTTTAAAATCATGTCCGGATAAAGCCTGAAGGATGTTTCATCTTTCAGTTCGCCTCTTTAACCGTTAGAGAGTGTCTGGTCCATTTAGCCTATCCCGTACACTTGAGTAATCGTAAACCGACATTGTACATTTGTTTGTATTAATTATATCTTATAACATTATTACATTGTCGATATAACGTTATTGGTATATCTCACCATTACAGACCACAGTATAGTATGTAGTAATGGCGTTCAGATGTCGGGGGGTGGGGGGGGGGATGGAAGTTGGTGTTGAACCCAGCGACTTTATGGAATCGACGAGATAATTCGTGACATCATATTTACCGTTTTGACTTCTGTTCACTATTTCACGGGGCGTCTCTGAGGTCTAGTCAGGTAGCGCGTTGGACCACAAATCGCAACCACCTGAGTTCGAATCTCGGCGTGGGCATATCTGAAGGGTGTTTCATCTTTGACTTGGCTTCATTACCTTTGCAGGTCGCTCGACCCATTTAGCCTACCGTGTGCACAAAGGTGGCCGTAAAACATCAATCATCAATCAGGTTTACTGTTGAGATAAGGGATGAAATACCGTTTTGTTAGTCCGACGAGCCAGTGGTAATACCAACACCATTTCCTTGCTTGGATGACCTAACACGAACGTTCTCTTACTTAGTGCCGTTAGTAGCATCCTACGCTGTAGACTGATAGGTTCTGGCTTCGAATCTTGACGTTAGCTGTGTCCGTGGGCTGTATTGTCTGATCAGGTCATTTATCTAGGGGGTAGTTCATCGGCCAGATGACCTTAACAACTGTGAAGGATAAACAAAAACGTCTAATTAGTGACAAGATGTCGGCCTTTAATAGAACCATCTTCGTATTTTATTACACCTTTGTTTGTTGTACAATTTAGTACAGTTATACCAATTAATATAATTAACGAAGTATATTTTGATATCACAACTGACAAAATATTAATTCTAAAAATTGCTCGAATGAAATAAGATTATTTCTCTCTGACACGAATTAACACACGACTTTTTAAAATTAATTAATTCGTTCATTCATTCATTCGTTCGCTCGCTCGTTCGTCCGTCTGTCAGTCCGTCTCTCTGTCAGTCCGTTCGTTCGTCCGTCCGTCTGTCTGTCAGTCCGTATGTCTGTCACTCCGTCTGTTCGTCCGTCCGTCTGTCAGTCCGTCTGTCTGTCACTCCGTCTGTTCGTCCGTCCGTCTGTCAGTCCGTCTGTCTGTCACTCTGTCTGTGCATTCATCGATTTATTCATTCAGAGAATATCATTTATTATTTTCACCCTATTACGGATGTTAATTATATCTCCTGTTATATATTAATGACATAATGGGTCAATCTGTTTGATGAACACATATTTTCTGTGCCCTATTCACTCATATTAGCAGTTTAGTTTACATATTACTATCACGCGCGCACGCATGGACGCTCGTCTTTCTGATTATTTATCTGAAGTTTATATTGATGTTTCTCTTTACTGATGTTTTCTCTTCTAACAAGAATTGGTCTAATCTTTTTAGGAATATGTCATCTTTGAGAAGTGAGGATGGTTAGCATATTGCGGTTTCTAGCACTACACTACACTATGCTGCACTACACTATACTACACTACATTACACCACATCATGTTCTACTACACTACACTACGCTCTACAATACTACATTACACTACAGACCAAACCACACAACACTACACTACAATACACTATACTACACCACAATAAATTACTTAATATTACACTAAGATAAAATAGCCTACAATGCACGTTCAACACACACACACACACACACACACACACACACACACACACACACACACACACACACACACACACACACACACACACATATATATATATATATACATATACACACACACGCATATATATAATATATATATAATATATATATATATATATATATATATACACGCACGCACATACGTACACATTCACACACACACACACACAGAGTTAGCTGTTTTATTTACACCTCTCTGATCCAGTACCTAAACACCTTGTCCACAAACACGTCACGTGACACTTCTCGTTATCCAATTCGCTAGGTCTCATAATTAGACACGAATCACGTGACGATCATTTCCTCCTTCGTTCCTTCTTTCATTTCAGATAACGAGCCGCCATTTTGGATTTCTGACGTCACACCCTGCAGGCGAAGTCCAGAATCCGGCTAAATCTCTTCATCCTGAGACAGACCAGCAGCGAACATGACAACCGGATATGATGTCAAGATGTCCAACAACGGGACTGTCGACACATCGGGGGTATTGATCCGTGACGTTACGCCCCACGTGACCGGCTCGTTGCTATGGCTGCCGTACACATTGGTGACGGTCGTCATGGTAACACTTCTATGCATTTCGTTCATCCGGTTCCATCTGCAGAACAAAGAACGATATCAGAATCGGGTTGTCGTCGCTCGTCACAAGGGGACCTCCCGGACTTCCGGTGTTCAGATTGATCCGGACGGCGGGTCGACTCTCGTAGCCAACTCCGTATATCGCCTGCCACCACGTGACGTCGCCATTGATGATATCAAGGCGTCTTCTTCGTCATCTAATGCCGTCATCATCAAGAACCTTTGCACACGTGACGACGGTAGCGCGATACGTTTGAAAAACGACCAATCGGAAGATAGCCATCCGGATGTCCACGACCGGAAGCCATCGGTCACGTGGGCAGTTAGCGGACCACGTGATAAGAGAGCGCTCAGTCTGATCGAACAGATGGATGAGGATATCATAAAGTTAGCATTAGGAGGACACAACCGTGTCCGGATCAACTGTAGACAATCTTTAACCTTTATGAAGAGAGACTCACGTGGCGGGCTCAATAAGGACAAATTAGGTATGGTTATAGTTGTGTTATAATATTTATATTATATTATATTATGTATATATATATATATATATATATATATATATATATATATATATATATATATAATATATATATATATAAATCATTATATGGTATAGTATGGTATGACAAGGAATGGTGTGGTATGGCATGGTGTGTTATGACATGTTATGCCATGGTGTCCTATGACATGGTGTCCTATGACATGGTGTCCTATGACATGGTATAACAGGACGTCACCCAACATAACGTGATATGGTGTGATGGAGTATAGTAGGGGATGGCATACTCTATTATGATATGACGTGATATCACATGACGTGATGTAGCACGTCACAGCAACGAGACACGACACCACGTGACACCATATAAAATGATCTGATTACATGATCTGATGTCGCGTCTCGATGAGTCGCCTTCTGTTCCATACTACACAGTGTTCTCTAACAGTACAGCTTTTAGTTTCGTTTGTGTCACTTTGTAAACCAACTTGACTAATTGAACTCGCTTCTGGACACATTCTGACTTAATGCGTATATCTGCTTGACACAAACCCCATATCTAAACAAGGCTTATATATGTTTGACAAAGATACCATATCCAAACAAGGTTTATATCTGTTTGACACATACGCCATATCATAACAAGGTTTATATCAGTGTGACACAGACGCCATATCCCAACAATATTTATATCTGTTTGACACAGACGCCATATACCAACAAGGTTCAACCCGTTCAGCAAAGTGTATCACTCGGTTAACATTTCAGCATTCACTCGTTTAAATATCATCACAACTGAATCAATCTTCAGCTGTCAGTTTGTCGCCTATCAGCCAATTTCGCTAATTACCTTATAGGTGTTATGTATATATATATAGCGTTGTTTCTAGTTCATCCCCTATGTCTCAATTCTGTTTGTGATACAAGCTTTTTGCGCATAAAATCTATATTCTGATTCGTGATAAACCTCGAATGTTTGTACAGGTGGCCGAAAATAGATCGCACGATCCGACAGATTACCGAGCCATGAATTAGTCTTGAAAACAAATATATCATCCACTCAAATTATATAATATTATTACGACAAAGTGTATTATTTTATGTATTATTCGTTTATAATAGTCAGATAGAGTCTAAATGTTTGGTTTTTAGATTTCAAGATTAACTTATCATTGAAATGTTCGATTTCAATGCGGCGCTAAAGTTTTAAAAACTTCCGCCGGTTATAGTCATGTCGTCTACTTTGACGATCCTAAACGTACACACTTCAACAATCCCGAATTAATTATCGTCAATAATATGGTTAGCAACTTGATTTTTAGCGACATTTAATACAACACTGTTCTAACACGCAGATGATGATGCCCAACGGTTGTTTAAGTATTTGCTTACCGTTTTACCAAATGGAAATATGACAGTAAACATTATTCACGGAGCAGATAGAAAGAAAATATACAGTTTATGATCACGTGAATGATTTAATTTCTATAATCGTTTTGATAGGTTTGGGCATTTTATTAAAGTAATAACAATAATGAAATCGGAAGAAAATGTTTTTTTCTAAGCTCAGTTTGTGTTGTTATTATTGTTGATGTTGGTACTGTTGCCATTGTTGTGTATCAGTTAGTCGTGTCTTTCGTGTCCTTTGTTATTAGGCTTACGTGGTCACGTGGTGTTGTTTTTTGTTGGCGCGTCAACACTAATCACCACAATGATGGTAATTGGCACTCGTCCCATAAATATCGATGAAGACAATTACAATATTATATTTATTGTAATTGTTACTATCGTTGTATTTAATCCAGTCAGATATTAGTCGATCGATCCATGGCCACGAACAGTGGTCGTTCTACGGCCATAATACAATATAGTAGAACCTCAATTATCCGGACATCGATGAAACGGACCAACTCCGAAGGATTTTTCTCTTCAGAAAGCCATTTTTATTAGAAATGAACGAGATTGGTGGATCATCGGGGTTTATCCCCCACGTAATGATATCAGTCGACGGCATCCGATATATCCACGCTTTGTTTCGTTCTATAGTTTATTAGAATCGGATTATATCAGGTGACTGTTCCTTCGGTGATTTACCGGCAGAGATTTACTAACACGTTAGTAGAAATGTGCGCCTTCTTTCTGCGCTAAAACTAATATTGATCTCGGTAGTTTTGTCGCTAAAACCTTTTGTCTTTTACTAACTCGTATCTAGAAAGGGAAATTGGATAATATACTTAGTTAGCTACGCATCCCAATCACTAATCTAATAGGGCGCCTCCGTGATCAAACTGGTAGAGCGTTGGACCACACATCGCTACCACCTGAGTTCGAATCTCGGTGTAGGCATATCTGAAGGGTGTTTCATCTTTGACTTCGTTTCATTACCTTTGGAGGTCGCTCGGACCATTTAGTCTACCATATGCATAAAAGTTGCCGTAAACATCAATCAATCACGTAAAATACGGACGAATGAGCTAACACTAAGGTTTGTTTAAGCTGTACGCGCATTAACATTGTTTTGTACTGGGTTGTGTTAAGGTTTAATCCCTTTTTGTATTATATCATATCCATCTGTTTCATATCGATGTGACCGAACTTATGTTTTGGCCGGATTACTGATAATATACTGTAATCAACTAATACAGGGCAATATACCCATCAGATGAAGTACAATATTAGGTAGGAAGTGACTTAAATATCTAGTTAGCCATCAAAAAGCGACATTTGATCCAACAAACTATCAGGCCTGATTCCATTCTAAGGACTTATTTGTACTTTGTCCCTGATATTTGGACATGTGCAATGATCGATCAGCGCAGCCCCCCTCCCATCCATCACACACACACACACACACACACACACACACACACACACACACACACACACACACACACACAACACACACACACACTCCAGTCTGGTTCTTTCCCTAAGCTGCAAATCATTCGAGCTTTAATCTAAAACTGTTTAAAGACATGTCTAATATTATTGTTTTTTTGTGTGTGCATTGTCGTATAGGGAAATAGGACTTATTTTGTATCTGGCTTTACCAATACAAACGGCCTCCAAGTCCGTGTATTGAGTCTATTTATTGTGTTTTGTATGAGGATTGCTGTGATGAAAATTATATTTATAGTCTCGATAGCAATCTAATCTAACTTTGGTGTAATATTCTAGACTGAATACACTATCAACTACATCATATAAATATGGAATAATGAGACATAAACAAATAGTTCTTGGCAGCCATTTTGAATTCCAAGATGGCCGACAAATATTAACTAACACCAGGCTAAATCACATGTATGAAGGCTTAAAACCCATGAGGAAATTAGTGTAAATAAGTTTCGAATTCGAAGATAATCTTGTCAGTTACATGGCTTCCTAACAAACAATAACACCCCCCGCCCCCCATCGCTGCTATAGTGACCCGTCCGGAGGTCAAACCCCTCACCCCTCTCGTATACCACGACCACTGGCAAGAAACCCCAGACATTAACACTTGTAATGTTGTCATTTAAATCTATATTATACGACTGGGTTACTAATGGAGGTAAAATGTTAGTATATTGACGTCTGAAAGATTGTTCACGAATATACCGACGGGAGGTTGTTTTTCCTTGTATCCAATACATTAAAATACAGCTCGGTGTACTTGCGTTAAGACTGTTTCTAAGTAATCCGTCTTGATCATCAACTTTGTCCTTCTGTGTATGTCGAGAGGAACCCAAATAGAGTGGGTACTAAACGACGTTTCTGTGCTGATTATATAATTAAATCTCTCTTACCAATTAACTCACTCGCTCGCTCACTCACTCACTCCCATGCTGTCCCACCCATTTACTGGTCTTATTTGGTACGTTTTCCTACCGACAGCATGTCTCATGATTGGCAACAAATCCCAATTCAATTAGCCGAAGCTCGACGTTGGAATTTCGCTCGCCGACACCACATTTTAATTCACAAATTGACGCCAGAGAAACCCTTTCGTCGTGTTCCGGAAAAGTTGCCCTGACCTGACTCAATCACGTTAGTAGGTCAACGGGATTAATTTCCTAAAGCAATGTTTTTCACTTCCTTCTTAAGGTCAGAATGACACCAATAAATGAAAGTCCGCGGATAAACTCAGAAAGTTTATTAAAAAACCTCATTATCAGTAACCCTCAGTGGCCAAGTCTCCGTAGCATCCTATGGTCATTTCGGATTAAGTATTGTATAATAATAATAATAATAATAATAATAATAATAATAATAATAATAATAATAATAAAACAACAACAACAATGACAACAACAATAACAACAGTAACACCAACAACATATGAGTAATTCATTCTAGGAATATATCAATCCAAAGCGATTAAATCTGACGTTTCTTTTAATAATTACGGTAAAACTTTATTAAAATAACATAAACATATCATAGTTAATAGAAGTAAACATCAACTGGGGAATGCTAACTTAGATGAGAGGGGAGGTAGGTGTAATTATTTAAATTGTCCTGAAACAATAAAAACAATTGATAGAGATTGCTATATAGTCTTCAATCAATTAATTACTTCGTATAATTGTTTTATGAACTTTACACGCTAGCATTTGATAAACAACGATCTGCGTCAGAATGTAGATTGTAGGAGAAAAAATATGAATATTATGACAAATTTAAATTATATATTGGATATAATAGACAGAGGTGTGTATATTGGATGAGAACGTTTAACAGAGACGATTATTTACCTGGTATCAATTAGAAAACTTTATTCCATAAATGGCCTTTTTTTAAATATTTGAATCCCATAATGTGACATGTATGTGTTTGTTTATTTGCTTGAATGTGTGTTTGTTTGTTAGTTGTAACATTATCAACTGTGATGTACTAGTCATGATAATTGACCGTTACCTGTTATTATAGACACGATATATTTATCCGATAACGATCATCCCAATGTTCATCTCATTTTCCGAGAGAATACCCCCCCCCCCCTCTCCCCCTCAGCCATATATTCGGGATGAGACAAGATCAGAGAATAAACGAAACTATCTCTCATCATCTCCATTCAGCAACTGGATCCTAACCATTAACTCTCATATCTAAATGATCCACACCAAGTAACCTGTGATTGACTTAATGCAAACAGACTTTAGGTCAATTCATTTATAATTTAAAAAAGATCATTCCCAATTCTTAAATTAGGCTTGGAATTGGCTTTGGAATTTGTTTTCAACTATTGGTCAATTACCTGAATAAAATTACTTTCAGTAACTATTTTAACAACAACAACAACAATATTAATAATAATAATAATAATATGTTTTTGTTGCTAATGTGCAAATATCTTGAATACACTCGTGCGCGCGCACGTGTGTGTGTGTGCGCCATGGATATAGTTTTTACTGGATCTTCTCGTATTTAAATATGTATAAATAAATTATTATTTTTGAAACTTAATTCTTCTTTGAAATGGAATTGGAATCGCTATCTATAACTGATTCCGAATTGAAATTGATAAATTGTAAATGATCCAGACAGTAAATGTGAGATCCATGAGCCAGAGCCAAATCTGACAATTGTGACATATTCCTGTAACAAAGAATAGACATCTAGTGATGTGTGTTTGGGAAATCTGACACAATATGGGAGTACTTCCACCTGGTCACACTATAATTACTACAGTAACTATGACAACGTGAATTGTGCTGCTTCATAAGAAAGATATTAAAATGTAGATATCTTTATCATTATGGCAATATTTCATGACTCTGTGTTACCGGTATCCCACCTTCTAGCACCAGTCTGTTGAAAATGTTGCGATAATTGAGATAAATCGTGTTCCCAGTTTAGCCTTTCATTTTCTATCGGTTACTGCGCGTGCGTGCATGTGCGCATGTGTGTGTGTGTATGTGTGTGTGGACACACACACACACACACTAACATATATGATCGTGTATATAGTGAGTCATACTTGACCTGCATCGTTTATGAAACACTTATGATACTCTAGACATTGTCAGGTGAACAACCTAGTACAGTAATACCTCGCTTTACGTCATTTTGGCCGACACCAAATTCGCCTTTACGCCACTTTTCCGGAGTAAATTTCAGTGTAGCGAACGTTATTACATCGGGCTCAGCTAGATCACCTACGTCTTGATAAAAGAAGCTAAAAACCAATTTAGAATATAATAAAAACACATTAAAAAAAAACAAAAAAAAACTTTTACACCGAAAGGCCGGTTTAAGGCATTTAAGGCGTTAATTTCGGTTTACGTCAAAAGTCGATAACAATAAATGATCAAGATGTTTATACCATAGTGCCGCATGTTTATAAGTGAGAATCGGCCACAGGCCTCTGGCATTTGGATTCAAAACCCTATTGTGGTGTGGCTGAGGGGATGTTTCAAAATTAACTTCACCTTTGGAGGTCGCTCTGTTCATTTAGCTTACTATGTGTATCATCTCTGATTAATTTTAGTAATATTCAACTCACTCAACATTCAGGTAAAGTTTGAGTGGCAGTATTTCACAAATCACATTGTCAACAAATAGGAATGGGAACCATTTAATGAGATTGTAAATAAAACCGGAAAATAGTATAATAACAGATTAGGTTTCTTCAGATATTTCATTTGAGATATTAAAACAAATTATAACCGCAAATTAGGAGACTGTAGGCTTACCCTCCTTTTATTTTAGATATTACAAGGCACACGTATGACAAACCCCGTAAACAATACAGCGACGGATCCAGTTCTGGCTTATCATCGGGATTTTGCCAATTTGTCTGGATCGTAGATTGATTAGTATGTTTCAGATTAAGTCTTGCTTCGTTTTATTTTGCTGTTGCTCAATCAGTTTACGGCGAACTACGCGAAACCACACCTCAATAGACAAAACTATGACTAGAACGTTTTAAATTTATGTGGTAAATAGAATGTGCCTTCTAAATCTGTCTTCATCTTAGTCAACAAACTTAGTAACAAACTTAGCACAACGCAAACTACTCATCTCTGTAAATTACTGGAAATATAGACGAAATAGGTTGATATGGAGTCGATCTCGACTAAAAACCGGATCTTGAACAAATAAATAAGCCTCCGGATTGTTAATTCGCCATGCACGGTGTATGTCCTCTAATCCAGGACAATTCGCTGTTATGTTTATGTGCAGGAATCGGTATGTCCTGATCTATTTGTTCTATTCGGGAAGTCTATTTAACTCTTTACATTCATATAATTTCAGGCGATGTCCCTGTACAAGGAGAGCAGACCCGATGGATTTCGTTGAAAAATACGGAACGCCGCATGGGCTATAACGTCAGCAAGGGTAATCAGGTGTCGCCATCTGGTGACGGGGCACCGAGTCACGATCCTACCTCCTCCATACTCTCGTTCGTCGGCTCACGACTAAAACAAAACAACGGCCGCAGTACGAAAATTAACATGTGGACAACAAAACGAAAACTTGATCAACAAGCTATGGGCGCCTCGAATAAAGATAATAATAAAAGGTTCTAAGAATCCCCCCCCCCTCTCCATGTCTGAAGAGTGCCCGAGATTGTTGGAGGAAGGCTTGAATGGCTTCGTTTGCGAGCTAAGACTAATGGAAATCCATGACATACGTCATCAAGTGACGTTCATCGCTGGCGGATACTGTTATTTTTACGGGTGTACGTCCCCAACTGATGAATAGTGTCATCGCGTGACGGTAGAAGTCGCCACAATCCGGTACTAACTAGCTCAATGGCGTAGCAACAGATCGTTGCGTCACGTCACGTGATATTAAAGACTTACTACGTAACGCTGCAAATTATCACCACGTGAGGCTGAAATGATGAAATCACCCGAAGAAAAACACTGGAGCGTCCTTGCGTGGTGCTATTGGCCATCATCGCGTGGTGCCGAAGAAACTAAACACGTCACGATAGAGCACGCCGTCACATGACCTTATAGAATATCAACACGCAATACAGCGATAAATCTAAAAGCCAACAACTGAGTATATGGGAACTCTGTCTATATCGTCCCCTCCATATTCTGGGCAGATGTTTCCGATACAGTCCATGGATAAATTATCTTCCAGCATCGAATCGAGCCTAATTTGAATACATCGACCGCAATTCTTTTTAGGTTCAAATTAGACCCATATCTGTACTGGCGACCTTCCCTGGGCAATCGGCCATCGGAAATCTGTCACAGATGCCATGAACGTCGACACTAAACGACTTAATTCAGCGCAATATTGGAATACCAAATATATCCTTAATGCAGTTAACGGCTAATGGTTTTGTTGTTCATATTCAACATTAAGCTATTACTGTCTCACTTGAGAAATGTTTATTTATTGCCATGTGCACCTACATAAAGATGAATGAACCCGCATGTTTATGATAGCCAGCGTAATTGTCAACACATCGTCATCGAACTGTATAATTTTGCTCGAGGTTCGTTTTCGTCATAATATGTCTTAGCTTTAATTCCACTGTGCTATATTATTATAAAATGGTACCATTTAATTAGCTTCATAATCGCTTTATTTCGTATTCTCCGTATTCTCCGATGATTGGCTACCTGGAGATTCACTGTAAGAGATAACACTTTTTCATCTATTCTACACGAGCTAATTATGATGGTGTGCCAGGCATTTATTTTGGTACATTAACATGCTAATACTCGGAAACACACGCACAGAGAAATGGTGTTACAGAACAGTGCGTTACAGACTAGGAGGTTATAGATAATACTGTTACACGGATCACAGAGCAAAACCATTCCTAGAATAAAGATCGAGGAATATACATGTGAAACCTCGAATAGACCAGTGGGCTACAATGATTGCTGACAAAAGAAATATTACACGGAGAGAGATTACAAGACCAGATATTACAGGAGTAGATGTTACATGAACAGATGTTACAGGACAAGATATTACAGGACCAGATGTTACAGAACAAAATATAATAAAAATTACAGAAAGTGTTTCCATTTATTGCTGTATTACCTGCAGGTTAGCGAACAATGGCGATGACGTAGCGACCCAAAAGCTAAGCAGCTGCCAGGTTACAGAACTGTAGGCCATTTTAAGTAACACAGCCATGATGGTCGCTACATGGTGAGAAGTGCCTATATAACCATATAACAGTCTTCGTGCGACTTCCATGAAAACTGCGAGTTGTTGGTGTGTTTTTTTCTCTCCATTTTACTAAGTCAGCATTTGACATTTACATTAATTGGCAATAAACTGACAGTGGACAATAAGAAGGGGACAATCTGTTTGTTACAAGTTTCCGGCTAGCAGTTATAATGTATGAGTGAGCTAGCATGATTATCTCACTCACTCACTCACTCACTCACTCACTCACTCACTCACTCACTCACTCACTCACTCACTCACTCACTCACTCACTCACTCACTCACTCACTCCTCACTCACTCACTCACTCAATCAATCAATCAATCAATCAATCAATCAATCAATCAATCAATCAATAACTCTAAGACTCACTCACTAATTCAATCAGCCGCTCAACCAGTAACGCCCTTCTCACTCACGCACGCACGCACGCACGCACGCACGCACGCACGCACGCACGCTCGCTCGCTCGCTCACTCACTCACTCAATAGCTCAATCACTCACTCACTCACTCATGCTCGCTCACTTACTCAATCACTCACTCAACCAGTAAATAAATCAATCATCAATCACCAATTGACTCATTTAATTACTTATGCTATGTTATATAATAGTTTTTGTATAAGGTACAGTGATCATTTTCTAACTAACCTAATCTTCATCAACAAATATTTATTTCCAGTTATAATTTAATCACAATTTATTTCTATCAAATTAATCCACTTTTTCTATTAACATTTTAAGTACGTATCAATCGATCGTTCAGCGATTAAGTCTCACGTTAACTGATTACGTGTTTATGTACGAACATGAACGTCGTTTCAATATCATCCGGTGACGGTGATGATGACGACGATGATGATGATGATGATGATTATATGTGTTTTGGATTAACTAACTAATTTATATAATAATTGACTGTCGTCGTAATAATCACGTGCATTTTGTGGAAAAAAGGTAAATTGACTCGAATGTTCATGGAGAGGACTTTGAATAAATAAAGTTGATAACGAATTTTGATTTATGTTTGATTAAACTTGATCACAACTTGAGCTAATTGATGGATGATGAGTTATCTTGACTTCTGGCTACAATTACTTAACATTATTCCTCCTCCCCCCATTCTGAGCTAACATAGATATAGATTACACAGAATGACAATCTATGCTTGGTACAGGTTAGTCACGTGACACTGAATACGATGATCTTATCTTTAATCTAACAAATAGTAAACCAACACGAATAATATATAACATAACTATACTGTTTGAGAATATATATATATATATATATATATATATATATATATATATATATATATATATATATATATATATATACTTGACCTAGGTAGCTTGCCGGAATATCTAGCCTGATTTGACTGTCTGAAGTGCTGCAAGCATGTCAGTCTCATTCCAAAGCCTAGTGTGTATAGACTTTGAGTGTGGTTAGGAACTGCTGTTCAATTAACATCCCTAATATGTGATTTACATTTAGCCCATGAAACATATAGTACACAGAGATACATAATATGAGCTTACTATTAATCGTTCACAAGACATAATGTGATTACCTAATAGATTAATAACCTGAGTACTACAGTGTTACTATAAGACACTCGTCTCACTTTATTGTGGACTTGTAATGTATTACTTTCTTTCCTTTGGCTTTTTATAGCCCATTGTGGACATTTTAAAGTCTTAACATTTACTACATTATAGCCGTTCTCTCTAGTAGTAGTTTTAATGATCAAAAACAGACCCACACTCCCAAATATTTGACATTAAACCAAACCTAGCCATGGCCAGGTTTAGGTGGAATTGACTACATACACATTCTAGCATAGAAGGACATGAAGGGATCATTTTCACACAAAAATGCCTATTTAAAACTATATTTTCTAAACGTTTTGAAGCCTATAATTGCCTTACTTGTGTTCTATAACGTGCTAGTTACTTAGTGGCGAGATTGAGAAAACAGTTTAAAAGCGAAACTTTCCCGTTAAAATGTGTTATTCACACCTCAACTTACCGAGCGTCTTTACTCAAATCACAACTTGATGACAGAGGGTAGGTACCACGTGTCGAAGTGATAGTACCAGTAGATGGCACCAACAAACATATCCATATCATACACACGAAGAAGAAATTAGCGAATTCTGGGCCATCAAAAGTGGCCAGCTCTACGGAGGCGGCCCGATTTAGGTGAAATTACCCTACACCATATGAATGAATACTAATGAATTAGACATTTTACTGTTGAGAAACGGCTCTTCCTCACAATAACAACAACACTGATCAGAAAGACCCATAGTAGCCCATTTGCCGCTTCTATGGTTATAATGGTGAACCTATGAATTTTCTATAGTATAATGTTTTTTTGGTGGATTTATCATCACACTGATGAACTCCAGTTGGGTTGTCATTACGACAACATTGGAGATATTTGTTTATATGCAAATTAGTGCCTCCATTATCGAACAAATCTATTTTATTCAATATTGTATGCAGGATACTTTCACAAAATAGTGTCCATGCCTATGTTTTCAAGGTCAATCATTAGGATAAACACTATTAGGATCAATTAGCCTGTATATTTATTCTGAATGTGCAAATTAGCTACCGCCATTTTCTCTGACAGTATGCACGATAACGAGATAAATGTTGTGTCTACAGCCACATTTTTATGGCCAAGGCCAACTTAATAATTTTTTTAAAAAAAAAAAAATTAAATTTTTGTTTCAAAATATTTAAAAAAGAAAAAAATTTAAAATTCAATTTTTTTAAAAAAAAATTGGTTTTTAAAAGGCATTTAATATTGAAAACACAAAACATGCTCTAAGTTCATATAGCACAAACACATTTTATAGACAAATGCACTGATTTATAAATATTATAAATAGACTAATTTAAATAATTGGGTTTTAAGAATCTTGCAATATATTTCTTTACTTGTTGCAAGTTTAATATAATTTGGCTACTTATTCCACAGTCTGGGAGTTGATGCTCAGAAAGATTTCTCTCCGTACATTGCTGTATGCCTTTTTGATACTATCAAAGGAAAACAGTTTTCAGATCGGAGTATTTTCACTAGTAGCTACTTTTTTGATCAAATCACTTTGATACAGTGGTGCTGTTCTAGTTGAATGTATGAGACAGAATCGTGTACAGTGATCTGAAATGTAGCGGATGCCTGTGCAGCTGGAACAAAACTGGTGCGATATGTTCCCTTTTTGGAGTGCCTGTCACCAGATGGTGCAGCACAGTTGTGCACTAATCTTATGTCGTTTACTAATTTCACCAACTGGTTAAGTATACATACAGTAATTATTCGGTCCTAAAACGGTTCCCTGTGGTACACCAAAAAGAAGACCTACATCTAGCGATGTTTTATCCGCGACTGAAACACACTGAGTTCTATCGCCCACTTTACTCAAGCTAAGTCGTTTTCCTTGATGCCTCAGTAGTATGAGATGCCGGATTAAATAACAAAAAATTAAACTGCAGATAAATCAAGCATAATTAATGCATTCGTGGATCCTTCATCAAGAGCCTCAACAATATCACTGCGCACCTTCAAGAGAGCAGTTTTAGTTGAATGACCTTTACGATAAACAGACTGCTAATTGTCATTGAGATCGTTGTCCCGCGAAGTCACCCTTGTGTATGCCTTGTTACTACCTCTTCAATGAGTTTGGAGATGAAAAGAAGATTTAAAATAAGACGTTGGTTCTTCATATCTTCCTTATACAACCCAGGTATCTTAAGCAGCGGGGTTATGGTGGCTCGTTTCAAACACAACATCATCACTAACCCATCCATTGACCTCTTGCTAATGGCTGTTATCCGTGTCAGAAGTTGATCCACACATTTCTTCAAAAAACAAGCGACTTGTTCGAAAACTTGGTGATTATCTCCTTGATCTCAAATTTCAGAATCTGGTCGGCATTTTCATTTGAAATACAGTTCACAGATACAGACATTTATTTAGTACAGATAACGACAACATGGTGTGGGTGGAAAATCAAAACGTAACCCATCGCTTAATAACTTAAACTTTTGCGATTAAAATAACAGGAACAGAATTTATCTCAATACATTCCGTGATAACTAGTCTGCCATGTGCCTGGTTTCAACTATAACAAAATACGAAATCATAACGGGATCACATAAGTATTGCACCAATACGTTATGATAAGACGAGACACGGCATCAATAGTCACATTTGTTATTTATAGTGATTTTAAAATATTGATCTCTTCGAATATAAAATACTATATTATCAACAACTACGTTACGCATTATCTATGATTACAACCGATATTATAACAGTGGAAAAATTTATATTAAAGATCAAATGAAGCGGAATTGTGGTAAATGAGCAATAATCCAGTTTGGGGTGATAATAGGAAACTTCACAAATCAGTTTACGGTACTGAACTGAACTGAAGTTTATTTTCAGTTACCACCAAATAGTTGTACAATAATAATATTAGTACATAAAATATATGAAAAACTTTCACAAGATACGCACAAAAAGGAAATTGAAGGACCAATTTACCATTTTACCATTGGCCCCTAAAAAAAAAAATATTTATAGGTATTACACCACTGTCCGGTGCAAGACGTGGGGGTGGTGATTGAAATCGCTAGGTAGCGCCAGGTGTCCGCGGATCAACTGAATAATAAACAAAGGTTGAAAACATAGACATACATAAGATTGTCATTTTTGTTTTTATATTCAGCAGCTTCCATCAGTATCATCTATCTAACAAGGTCTTAGAACTTGTTATAATTTTTATCTTCGATTACCTTAAAAATACAATAAAGAGGAAGACATACACAACACAAAATAATGTGCTACTGATCTTTAGAAATATAGTCATAGAAGCACAAAATTATGAAAGCGCATGAATTGAATTAAAGCGTTTACAGTTCAGACATCACCTCCTGTAGGTTATGACTTTTTCTCGTATTAAATTTTTATATATATATATATATATATATATATATATATATATATATATATATATATATATATATATATATATAGTTCAACAATATAATTACATTGAATTTATGATAATAATTGATACATTATAGTGCCAAGGGGGGTTATTTTATTTATCACAGACATAATTGGACTTAGGTGTGATTAATCAATATGTGTAATAATAATAAAAAATGATGATGATGATGATGATGATAATAATAATAATAATAATAATAATAATAATCCATATCTAATTAATGAAATTTGAAATCATTATACGAATTTAGATAGAAAAATAAAATGAAAACCTCGATATAATTATTTATTACTACAGTTAAATCCTAAATTAATAATAATTTAATTCTTTACATAATACATTTGATAGTTGTTTAAACATTAAATCATTTCATATTGTGAAATATTTTCCACAAGAATGCTTCTGAATTTCCTCTAAAATACAGCTCTAGGATAACAGATTGAATAATTAATGAATTATTATGTACTTCTACAAAAGCCAGTTATAGTTAATTCAAATAGGAAACCTTCTGGAGATACTATGGGTTCCGTAAGAAATTATTGTTTGAATTTTCAATTAACCTGAATACTTAAACTGTATTAACCTATTTTAATACTAATTTAATAACCACTTAAAATTGTCACAAGCCGTAGCTTACACCTACTGTGTATACTCTTAGGTAAAGAAGCGCGGTTTGATAGCAAAAACTAAAACATCACCAGACCTGGCATGACCTGCCACCTAGCGGATAACTTATAATTAAAGTCTCCAATAACCTTTTGGTAAATTTGGCTGCGATTTATATGACAAAAACCCCAACATATTCTTGCTTTCAATATGTATTAGATATATATTTGCACAGTAAAATATCTCCAAATATCAGCCTAATTCCAAATTTATTTTGAGTTGTGTTTGTATTTGTAGACCAATTACATCGCTGGTTTTTGTTATTTTCACATTTAACTATGATAAATAAGCAACCGAATTTTTGTGGGATAAACAATAAAATAAAATTATACATATTACTTAGCTGATGGCGCCACTATGTTTCGCAACTTATTTATGCATAGATTTAAACAAGTCGATTATATATGTGCTAAATTTCAAAACCAATCTACAAGTTAGAAATCAATATTGTATTATATCATTTTATTTGTTTTGTTAAAATTGTGTCAGAATATTAACGTAATTGGAATATTGAAGCTATGACATAAATTCACCGTGGACATTATTACGTAAATTCAACGAAAAAATCGTGACATAGATTCAACCTTGAAATAGAACATAAGCACAATATAGAAACAGGTATAGGACTGACGTGGATTCAATATGGATTTTATGTAATTTTACTGGTTGAGATCAGCTCACTCAAGTTAATTAAATTAATATCGTACGGTCAACATGACAACATAAAATCAATTATCCTCTTAATTATAAACATCGTATTTTGTTTTGATGGCGGTATTTGCGGGTAAACTCATTTAAATTTTAGTATTGCATAAATCCTAAATTTAAAACAGTTTAATTTTAGGCAGTGCTATTAGATGTCATGGATCACACTAACAGTAATATCAATGGTTGGAAATCTGCAATGACTGTTACCGAAGCAGGATATAAATTAAGGAGTATTTAAGCAGGATACACAATACTGACTACTCATTTTGTTCAAATGCAACGCCATCTTGAAATTATTGGACTAAAAACAGTATTGTGCAATGAATAGATGTTTTGTGATCTGTAATTATGTTGGATAATATAATTGATTTATTGAACTGTCATACAATAATTGCGTCATTCTTGTGCCAGGTAATAAATCTCAGAAATGTCGCCTTTATTTCAAGGCTTGTCTATGTACTGTCATAGTTTTCAAAAGAAGACATTATTATTTGTAGAATAGATGTCAAAGGTAGCCACCTGTCTTATTCCTCAATCAATTAGTAATATTAGCTTATAGAGGATGTGAACGCGACATATTGGAGCATATTCGTGGTTTTATTGAAATACTATCGAGAAAGTCGAGAAAGATTTAGCAAGTCGTTTTAGAATACAAATATTATAATGAACATCGGTGGTGTGGCTATTTGTGTGGAGTCGTAATCCGAGAATCATAATACCTGATATTTATAGCGCTGCTAGTTCTATTTACCATCATGATCTGAAGCTACGATTGACTTTTTACTGATTTCCTTCCGGAGCAGCAGATAACGATCCCCAAAATAATTTATGAGACGCTTGAACTATATAGGTAATGGTATTGAGATATAGTTGTTCACATTGACAGCTAAAAAGGGATTAAAACAACGATTAGCATAATTACGGTATTAATAAAATTAACCATCAAAAAGCCTTAGCTATGGATATTTGTTGATAAAAACAAACATACTTTGCTTAGGAGACTTCATACGGATAGTACACCATACAAGGGCATAAATAGAAAATTTAGTTATTATAAATAGTCAATAATTAATGTAAATTCAATAACTATTTTAACAACAACAATAATAATAATAATAATAATAATAATATATTTTTGTTGATAACGTGCATATATCTTGAATACATGTGTGTGTATGTGTGTGTGTATATATATATATATATATATATATATATATATATATATATATATTGTGTGTGTGTGTGTTTGTATGTGTATGTGTATTGTGTGTGTGTGTGTGTGTGTGTGTGTAGCTCATTAAGATATTATATTTAATTAATTAGGTTATATAAAGCGGTGAACATTTCATTGCAGGTGGGAAGAATAACCATCTTCTGTCACCACGTGTAATATAAGTTTTTATTTATATTTTCCACCCGAGGAGAGAACGCAGGGAAAGGATGTTATAAAGAGACTACTACTTCTTAGATACAGCGGAGATATCAGTAACAGGTCTACAGGAACATATTCACAGTTGGATGATCTACCTACACACATTCAGTTTATCATGAATGAGTATGAAAACCGTCGCAGTAAAAATATTAAATTGAAAAATATAATTGAACTAGATTTCTTTCTAAAATTGGTAATAATGACAAGATGAAGTATTTTTAGGTATTTCCACCTCAGCTGTATTCCCGATCATTTTAAACCTTATCTCAGTGGAATGGATTTGTTTCCATAGGCGGCCTCAAATCCAAAATAAGTGTTCTAAAATATTTGTATTCAATAAAAGAAACCAAATGTGCAATTGTCATTGTGCGGCAGCGTACATTAAATTATCTTGAGGTTCTTGTGCAGTTTAATTGCATGGTAAGTATATACTGACAGTTTATTAGCGATAGGATGTTTACGATTTCAATTAACCTGAATACTTAAACTGTATTAATCTATTTTAATACTAATTTAATAACCACTTAAAATTGTCACAAGCCGTAGCTTACACCTACTGTGTATACTCTTAGGTAAAGAAGCGCGGTTTGATAGCAAAAACTAAAACATCACCAGACCTGGCATGACCTGCCACCTAGCGGATAACTTATAATTAAAGTCTCCAATAACCTTTTGGTAAATTTGGCTGCGATTTATATGACAAAAACCCCAACATATTCTTGCTTTCAATATGTATTAGATATATATTTGCACAGTAAAATATCTCCAAATATCAGCCTAATTCCAAATTTATTTTGAGTTGTGTTTGTATTTGTAGACCAATTACATCGCTGGTTTTTGTTATTTTCACATTTAACTATGATAAATAAGCAACCGAATTTTTGTGGGATAAACAATAAAATAAAATTATACATATTACTTAGCTGATGGCGCCACTATGTTTCGCAACTTATTTATGCATAGATTTAAACAAGTCGATTATATATGTGCTAAATTTCAAAACCAATCTACAAGTTAGAAATCAATATTGTATTATATCATTTTATTTGTTTTGTTAAAATTGTGTCAGAATATTAACGTAATTGGAATATTGAAGCTATGACATAAATTCACCGTGGACATTATTACGTAAATTCAACGAAAAAATCGTGACATAGATTCAACCTTGAAATAGAACATAAGCACAATATAGAAACAGGTATAGGACTGACGTGGATTCAATATGGATTTTATGTAATTTTACTGGTTGAGATCAGCTCACTCAAGTTAATTAAATTAATATCGTACGGTCAACATGACAACATAAAATCAATTATCCTCTTAATTATAAACATCGTATTTTGTTTTGATGGCGGTATTTGCGGGTAAACTCATTTAAATTTTAGTATTGCATAAATCCTAAATTTAAAACAGTTTAATTTTAGGCAGTGCTATTAGATGTCATGGATCACACTAACAGTAATATCAATGGTTGGAAATCTGCAATGACTGTTACCGAAGCAGGATATAAATTAAGGAGTATTTAAGCAGGATACACAATACTGACTACTCATTTTGTTCAAATGCAACGCCATCTTGAAATTATTGGACTAAAAACAGTATTGTGCAATGAATAGATGTTTTGTGATCTGTAATTATGTTGGATAATATAATTGATTTTAAGTTTCAATATAGATTTATTGAACTGTCGATCATACAATAATTGCATCATTCTTGTGCCAGGTAATAAATCTCAGAAATGTCGCCTTTATTTCAAGGCTTGTCTATGTACTGTCATAGTTTTGAAAAGAAGACATTATTATTTGTAGAATAGATGTCAAAAGTAGCCACCTGTCTTATTCCTCAATCAATTAGTAATATTAGCTAATAGAGGATGTGAACGCGACATATTGGAGCATATTCGTGGTTTTATTGAAATACTATCGAGAAAGTCGAGAAAGATTTAGCAAGTCGTTTTAGAATACAAATATTATAATGAACATCGGTGGTGTGGCTATGTGTATGGAGTCGTAATCCGAGAATCATAATACCTGATATTTATAGCGCTGCTAGTTCTATTTACCATCATGATCTGAACCTACGATTGACTTTTTACTGATTTCCTTCCGGAGCAGCAGATAACGATCCCCAAAATAATTTATGAGACGCTTGAACTATATAGGTAATGGTATTGAGATATAGTTGTTCACATTGACAGCTAAAAAGGGATTAAAACAACGATTAGCATAATTACGGTATTAATAAAAATAACCATCAAAAAGCCTTAGCTATGGATATTTGTTGATAAAAACAAACATACTTTGCTTAGGAGACTTCATACGGATAGTACACCATACAAGGGCATAAATAGAAAATTTAGTTATTATAAATAGTCAATAATTAATGTAAATTCAATAACTATTTTAACAACAACAACAATAATAATAATAATAATAATAATAATATATTTTTGTTGATAACGTGCATATATCTTGAATACATGTGTGTGTATATATATATATATATATATATATATATATATATATATATATGTGTGTGTGTGTTTGTGTGTGTGTGTGTGTGTGTGTGTGTGTGTGTGTGTGTGTGTGTGTGTGTGTGTGTGTGTGTGTGTGTGTGTTTATGTGTAGCTCATTAAGATATTATATTTAATTAATTAGGTTATATAAAGCGGTGAACATTTCATTGCAGGTGGGAAGAATAACCATCTTCTGTCACCACGTGTGATATAAGTTTTTATTGATATTTTCCACCCGAGGAGAGAACGCAGGGAAAGGATGTTATAAAGAGACTACTACTTCTTAGATACAGCGGAGATATCAGTAACAGGTCTACAGGAACATATTCACAGTTGGATGATCTACCTACACACATTCAGTTTATCATGAATGAATATGAAAACCGTCGCAGTAAAAATATTAAATTGAAAAATATAATTGAACTAGATTTCTTTCTAAAATTGGATTCACCTATGGGTAATAATGACAAGATGAAGTATTTTTAGGTATTTCCACCTCAGCTATATTCCCGATCATTTTAAACCTTATCTCAGTGGAATGGATTTGTTTCCATAGGCGGCCTCAAATCAAAAATAAGTGTTCTAAAATATTTGTATTCAATAAAAGAAACCAAATGTGCAATTGTCATTGTGCGGCAGCGTACATTAAATTATCTTGAGGTTCTTGTGCAGTTTAATTGCATGGTAAGTATATACTGACAGTTTATTAGCGATAGGATGTTTACGACTAGACATTACTTCCGAAAAATCTGTGGATATTTATATTTAGGGTGTCTGATAGATAACCTTCTCCATCTTCACTGTACAATGGACATTCCAGTATGAAGTGGCATTCATCTTCTACATGGAGCATGTTTACTCAGAGGGTCTAGTTACTTCCTGTTCGAAGACGAGCAACAGCCACCCTGAACAATACGTCGTATTATTTACAATATCGCTGAACCAAGTTCGTTTAGAAATGTCGTATATGCCCTGTTTGAATATATAAATAAACGTGTCTATATTTCTCACCCCTTGTGATATCCACACGACACTAAATATGTTGGTAACCAAGACGTTCTTTACATAACTAATCCAGGTATGTCTTTCTGCATCATCAAATGTGATACATTTCACTAGATACATTGGATAAAGAGATAACCTACTTTCCTCACCAAGAACAACATCATTTGATGTACTGGATGACACTTCGAGTGTCACTTTGGAATTTTCGGTCTATATTCACATCCTTACACTACTGGGCCGTACAACAAGATAAGGACTATAAGTTGATGGAATCGTTATAATTCAATCGACAATGGCTTATTGCCCCATTTGCCAAATATTGTATTGATTTTGGTCAATCAACATTCGGATGGTAAGACTAAGGTTTTTATTGCTTGACCTCATTACAATCCGGTAGAAAAGGTAATACTTAGATATTTGTGATAGGTAACGAGCTTTATGGGCGTGGCTAGATACAACCATTCCTCATTATGGTTCCTGTAATCGACTCAAAATAGGATGTACAGAAGGGGTATGTTTGATATATATATATATATATATATATATATATATATATATATATAATTAGGCAGGCTATACCTGGCTTATGGAGACATATATTAGAACTGCAAAAAATAAATTACATATAGTACAAACATGCCAGCAGACGTCTCCCTGTATATAATAATAATAAGATAGAGCCACTGTACTCGTCAGCTTTAGATCTACTCAAAACCCAAAATATTATACTAGACATTTCTACAAATTCGAAGACCAGCAATAATACCAATATGGCTCACGAGATGGGAGAATCAGTATAATATAGATAACAGCATCTGGCCATCGATATTTACAGCCCCCTTTAAGGTGTACAGGGAAACCTTTTTGCAGTCTTTTTAATATAGGATAATACATATAATTATGCCATGTAATGTATCACTTTATGTTAGAAAAGTGTAATTACTAACCCTGGCCAATATGTATATTGCACCTATAATAACTTAGATGATATCGGTCATTATCTTGTGACATGCCCTCCAGTTAGTAGCTATTGGGAATCGTTTGTAACGTGGTGGAATTCCTTAAAATATTCAAAATTAAATCCATTGGCTGAGGACAATATCATTCTGGGATTTCCAGTTGAAACTAATGAGGACATAATCCTTAATTATTTTCTAATTATTGCCAATATATTGTTCTAAAAAATCAAAAACATATTAATCTTCTTCAATTCCTGGCTATTTAAAAAACCCTCAAAGTTGAGGAAAACATATAGATCCAATTTAGAAACATATGAGGCTATATATTTAAAAAGAAACATTTATTTAGCAGGTGATATAGAAATATACGCAATGTACTAACGATAATAGTACAGAAGAATATACATATTTTGGTTGATATTTTGTTTTCATTTTTCTTTAAAGATGATTGTTTTTATTGTTTTTAATTATCTTGATTGTTACAAATACCATTCATTAATTATTGCATGTATAATTCGTATGTGAATATTCTGACTAAATAATACATAAAAATGTGCATGCTCAGGATACAATTTACATGCTCAAATAATAGAAATGTTTATTATAAAATAATTCTTCAAGACACAATGACATGTCACGTTTCATTTTATTTTTAATTAGTTCATCTATATCTACGTAATGCGTTAATGCTCAAGAATAGCTACATGTAAACAGATAATACAATAATATTAAAATTTGCTTCATGTTTTTATTCTACCTACAGTGCTCTATGTTATATTTAAAACTTTTGTTTTTAATCCAGAAATCCTCATATAGCCACACCTTTTCTTTTCCAGTAATCTTTATGCTGGATATTTCTAATTATTATTATTATTATTATTATTATTATTATACCAAACTTATAAAGCGCTCTTTTCATACTTAAAGCCTGTTCAAAAGCGCTGGCTATAATGACACGATATCGTATTTGTTTTTCCACACATACACACATCTGGAATTTCATCCTACAATTTCGATGAATGTTTAGACATTTTGTCGACAGTTTACATATCTATCAAAACATTCTTATTCTTCGGCTTGAAAATCTATCTGATGCTGCCAAGACTCGGATTTTCTTTCAATTCGGACAAATGAAATCGCCGTATATCCGTGTAAATACGTCTGCGAGTATCTGGAGCATTGTTACATGGGATGAGCACCAGTTGATAAAACCAGGTCGCCCACAGCGCCCTCTGGGTGATTAAGTTCAATATAACCCCACCTCATGCACAAATTCAAGTTAAATCAAATTTCTTTGGCTAATTTCTTTATTGATGAATGTCTAAGAGTTTGTATCAATCTCACCCAAGTAGCCCAATCTAACCTTTTTGTTTGTTATCTGTGTTACGTGTTCGTATGAACGATTTATTATGTGTATATATGAAAATTGTTAAGTCTTTATTTTATCCATTTTCAGATTGTGATAAATAAAACTTTTCTCACTTCATACATTGCTTCGTGATATATATATTTGTGTACATGGTTTAATAAAATATATATATATATATATATATATATATATATATATATATATATACAAAGATATTTTTTTAATATAGTATTGGTGTAAACGTTCGTATACAATGATACTAGACCCACTTCATTATGTATCATTAAGTGTCTCTTCCATCATAAAGTATTGTAGTCGATTTACTTAAATAAGGTTCTGTCTCCCACTTTAGATGACGGTCCAGGTGTTTTATCCGGATCTATTCTGTTCACGAAGGACGGTAATAGGAAATAGATCGATCGAAGTGATCAATAAATGTTTATTATCAGCAGCCTGTTACAATATAACACCTGACAGTCATATTTATTGGGTCATTTAGAAATATGAAATATTGTTATATTACCTTTACCTTTCAACACGCGGTAAGCTAAATGGTGTTTGTTATAGTTGTGATTCGGAGATAAATCTGTCACTTTCACCCGTTGTTTTGTTGTTGTTGTATTTTTCGTTTAATCTGGTAAGTAATACTTACCGTGATAATCTCGCCTTCATTTACCGATTACACGTTAGTACATAATGAACTACAAGTCGTTATAAATTACGATTAAAATAATCCTTTCTTAATGATGTAACAATTGTAAGAGAATTTTATCGATACACACACACATACTAACACTCTAAGGACATCCTCTTATTATTCTATCAGTAAATGTTCGTTCTACCATTTATTCCTGCCGACATTTAACCATCTCTCCATCCACGTGGTGGAATTAATTCTATTTCATTAATAAAATGCTAGAACATTTATTCTTTATCATTTTAATAAAGTGAACGTGTCAATTAACTTAGACCGGGTTATAAATATAAAACCTATATATAAATATGTTCTCTAGTAGAGGTTGGTATTTTCAGACACTGCCAGAATTCGGACACTTCGTTACAAATTCGTTTGAGGCACACACAAATCAATGACATATTCACATAAAATAATGACATCCAACACACACGACTCTCCTCTTGCCGCGAAAATTAAAATTATTTCGTGGAACACTCCGTTAAAGTATAAAACAATTTCAATTACTCCTCCATTGTTCAGCGTAAGAGACGTTTCTTGCTCTTACGCAGTAGTAGTAAGAAGCAAGGCTTTATTTAAACCATCTCGCAGTCTCTTATTACTTTTATCTCGTCTGTTTTGGCCAAAATATATTGATTAGGGTACGATTTATTCGAATGCTGCCATTTTAAATATAATCTCAAACGGAATACGATTGATTGAAGGTGTCCGAATACTGCAATACGAATTAAACGTACCTTTCAGTTTTCGGACATCACATTAAATTGAAATAGCAGCTTTAAAATAAATACAATAAAGTTAAATCGAGTTCGATGAGATGAAATTAATTAACGAAATAGTGAATAACACAATAAATTGCATCCATAGACACAAGATATTATTTGATAATTAACAAATTCACTTTATTATATTCAGAAAACCCAAAAACTATCATCAGAAAGATGAACAAGTACCAAATTGTGATTAGTGTCATTCTAGTTGTGGGGACTTAATGTCCTTGTATTTTATTTAAATGGTATATGACATTTATTAATAGTTCCTCTGGTTGTTTTCCCGAATTTGCAATGTATTAAAAAATACTGAAGTGTCCGAATATTGCCGGAAGTGTCCGAATTCTGCCTGGTGACCCATGCTTCACTTTCAGAAAATTTATGGTGCCAAAAATATATATATAATTAAGAACTAAATCCACATTTAAGCTTGAAGTTGGATAAATGTTTTGAAATGGATTCTACTTTTCTAAAACGAAAACATAAAATATTTGGTTAATTATGTGTTAAGTGTCCGAAAACTGATTCACTGTTTTATCGCTTATCTATATTTTGAGACGACAATAGTTTGAACATTTTAAACATTGGGATGCGAACAAATCGATGGTCCTATAAATAAAACTGGTGTTTCTCTCTCTCTCTCTCTCTCTCTCTCTCTCACTGTGTGTGTGTCTCTCTCTCTCTCTCACACACACACACACACACACACTCCCTCCCTCCCCCTCTCTCCCTCCCCCCTCTCTCTCTAGCCAATAATTCCTGTGTGTTTTCTGGATTCACGTTTTTCCAGGGACATCTTTATATTGTTATCATCCGTAGTTTTTTTTTAACGTTTATCTGATATTCAACCATAAACAAATGGACTATATTTATCCGTTGTTAGGTTTAGATTTTGACGTGGTCGGGGGGGGGGGGGGTGAGGGGGACTTGATATTTCACATTAAGTACTGAGTGACTCAGTGATGTTCGTTTGTCTGTGTTTATCTTTCTTGGTGTGATCTTTGATTAGGATGAGATTAAAGAGCCTCCCCTTCTATCGGTTATCATCTGATCGGAATGGATCGATAAATAGAAAGATGTAAAGAGTTAGCGTCTGTGATTTAATAAAATAATCAGCTTCCGGGTCACTGACTCATTCACTCATCACACACACACACACACACACACACACACACACACACACACACACACATTTGTTTAGTTATTCGAAGCCAGAATAAAGCTGAGGTCAGCATCTTTATATATATATATATATATATATATATATATATATGTGGTGTAGTGTGGTATGGTGTGGTGTGGTGTGTGTGTGTGTGTGTGTGTGTGTGTGTGTGTTTTAGGGTACATAGTAAGAGGCAACAGGCACACAGAGCATCAACATATCTAAACCTCCTTCGAAACCTACCTCCATAAATCTAAATACAACTATACATACATTAATCTAAAAATAAATGGTGCATTCCTCCACATATTGATAAATGTGTGCGTATACCTAAGCATGTGTCTGGTATACTCATCAGCCTGTGGGAACCAACTAATTCGCTTTTCGTACGCGACAAATATGTCACGCCCACAGGAAAGCGGCTACATGCAGGCTACGTACAAAAAGCGGAAGCGCGTAAAAAAACATACCATTTGATACCACAGTTGATACCATGGTTCAATGGTGACTTGCTACATACATATCATAAACTATTTTGACACCACAGTTTACATTCAACAGTAATTTTCTGTGGTCCAAAAGAAACCTGTATATAAAGCATTTCGACACCTCAGATGCTGACCTCAGCTTTATTCTGGGTTCGAATAACTGAATGAATCCTACCTATATGAACCATGTATCAATACACGTCCGACTGGTCTGGCGTCGGAGTTCTTCTCTAACCTAAGTGAAAATTCAAGCCCTATATATAGCCTCAGCGTGTTAACAAACATTACAGTTTCTTCATAACAAAGAGAATGTAAACTAACTCAGTATGGACTCACTGAAGTGATTTAACTAAAATATAAACAAAGTAGCAATACTGCACAGTGGATTATTACTGGACTAGAACGAAATATCGTCTCAAACCTGAGTAAACACTATGATTTACTCGAACCTAACAGGTAACCCTCATACGTTTCCGTTCATCACTAAGGGAACGTTCATTCACGCTTAATTTAGCGTCCCTAAGTATATGCAGTTAGGTGTGGTGGGATCTAAATTAAAGCGCCTATCCACTTGATCTATTTGACCCATGGTCGAGAACAGCGGATTTCAGGCAGATCTCCGATACTGCGAATGACACGTCGGGATTATAATAGTTATACATTTAACAAATTTCCTATATCAGTGTAATCTAATTATTCATAATATGGGAAAAAACTCTGTCCGCAGCTTAATACCCATGGAGATGCCTGCCGGAGTAACAAACGACTCCAGGAGTATAAATCCATCAAGCAGCATTGTATGAATTAATAGGTCGTTTCGCCAGACCACATAAGAGGACAACAATATAGATTCTACATTATACATAAAGCTAATAAACTCAAAACCACACGCACCTGTTGTTTACTGCGGGCTGTAGTATCAAATGGTATGTTTTACGTGCTTCCGCTTTTTGTACATAGCATGCATGTAGCCGCTTTCCTGTGGGCGTGACATATTTGTCACGTACGAAAAGCGAATTAGCTGATTCCCACAGGCTGATGAGTAGCCCAGACACATGTATAGGTATACGTATATATGTATCAATATATTGAGGTGTAGATTATTTTATATTTAGATTGATATCTGTATAATTTTGTTTATGTATAGATTTATGGAGGTATAGGTCTCAAATGATGTTTAGATGTTGATGTTCTGAGTCAATGCCACTATATATTTTCCTTTAAAAACGCACATACACACACACACACACGTGCACACACACAAGGATTCTATGTTTTTAGTTTATATCGAAACATCAAAACTTGTAATATACCCATTATTAGTATCGGGATCCTGGAAAATATCTGAGAACCAACGGATGTGAATGTGTTTAATTACGATTTTCAATCGGATCTGTGACAATAATCATTAGTACAACATTCATGGCTAGATCATTCTGTCTAATGGTCTCCATTAACAGGAACGTTAATCGCAAGAAATCTGTTTTCCCTTCAGGTGTCATTAGTTAGATATTGTTGTCATCTTCTGACGAAGACAATAAATCTGTGTAATATCTCACATTGACTTACACATTGACTGTTGTCAATATGTCACCAATATATGTGACCCTGTTTGGTTGGTCATCAACCGTTTGTTTACCTTTTATTGCCAGTGACGACCACTCTATGAAGTAAGCCATTTAGTATTGTGTCTGTGTTTGTGTGGGTGTATGTGTGCGTGTGTGCGCGCGCGCGTTGATAACTAAAGGAATTCATTGATCATTGAAATATAAACAATTCATTAATATCGATACAAAACGAGACTTTGTTCGGTACACTACAGCCAATAATTTATCGATCGTATTGATTAATTAAAAAAGAAAAGTAAAATATTAATATGTGTGGGTAGGTGTGTGTGTCCCTGTTTGTCTTTGTATATATATATATATGTGTGTGTGTGTGTGTGTGTGTGTGTGTGTGTGTGTGTGTGTGTGTGTGTGTGTGTGTGTGTGTGTGTGTGTGTGTGTGTGTGTGTGTGTGTGTGTGTGTGTGTGTGTGTGTGTGTGTGTATCCTTCTTTCTCTTTCTATCCAAAAAGTGTATTTGGATTAGAATTCGATTTCTTCATTTAAAATAGCAACAATAACTATCGAATACCCTACGTCATCAGTGTCCATTTATTGTTTATTAATAGTCGATTGTCGATATTTCTCTGTCTAATAGACTTGTCTATTATTATTATAAGAGATAGACTTGTCTATTATTACTATAAGAGATAGACTTGTCTATTATTATTATAAGATATAGACTTGTCTATTATTATTATAAGAAATAGACTTGTCTATTATTATTATAAGAGATAGACTTGTCTATTATTATTATAAGAGATAGACTTGTCTATTATTATTATAAGAGATAGACTTGTCTATTATTATTATAAGAGGATAGACTTGTCTATTATTATTATAAGATATAGACTTGTCTATTATTATTATAGAGATAGACTTGTCTATTATTATTATAAGAGATAGACTTGTCTATTATTATTATAAGAGATAGACTTGTCTATTATTATTATAAGAGATAGATTTGTCTATTATTACTATAAGGGATAGACTTGTCTATTATTATTATAAGAGATAGACTTGTCTATTATTATTATAAGAGGTAGACTTGTCTATTATTATTATAAGAGATAGACTTGTCTAGTATTATTATAAGAGATAGACTTGTCTAGTATTATTATAAGAGATAGACTTGTCTAGTATTATTATAAGAGATAGACTTGTCTAGTATTATTATAAGAGATAGACTTGTCTAGTATTATTATAAGAGATAGACTTGTCTATTATCAGAAGAGATGGAACCTGATGAAGACTTGAATAGGTCGAAACCGGTCGTTGCTATTGGGTTGAGTCGTGTTATATCGCTGCTATTAGTATTAATCTGAATTTATTCTGATTTATGCTTATATTATTCACACATTATTCATACTGTGTATTAATATTTTATTTCTCGATTTTAGGTTTAATCTTTCTTGGCCGTAGTGTTCGACACAAAGCCTGGTTTTGGTTTAATCATAGTTTCTTCTTTTTTTATATTTAGATTATCCTCTTTTGGATTATTTTAGAAATTTGCTTTTTTCTTTTCATTTTTCTCTAATTTTACCGGTAATTAATTATACTTACAATTAAACTTTTTTTAAAAATCAGTTTGGAGTTAATTGTTGTTTGAATGAAAGTATAACACCTGTGCCAGCGCCTTAACTATATTTATAAAACACACACACACACATACATACATACATACACATACACAGATATACATACATACATACACATACACACATATACACGCATACGTACATACATACATACATACATACATACATACATACATACATACATACATACATACATACATACATACATACATATATACACACATACACACACACACATATATACACACATACATACATACGTACACATACACATATATACACACATACACACACACACATACACACATACATACACACATACATACCCACATACACACACACACACACACACACACACACACACATATATATATGCGCGAATACATTGATATAGATTCTATGCACACTCATATGCCCAGCTAAACGTAATACAGATAAATGTACATGTACATGTATATAGATATATTCAGACATAGACACTTATCTTCGACATCAGATATTTTAGGTGATTTAAATATTTGTTTAGTAACCAAGGTAAACAAATAGACATAATAAATATTATAGCTATTCTATTCACAGGTTATTCTATTCACATGTTATTCTATTCACGCGTTATTCTATTCATGCGTTATTCTATTCACTATATCAGCACATTACACACCCCATTTGTTAATAGCAATATCAAAAATAAAGTTAAAAATATAAATAACGTTGGGAGAAAGAGAAGCCATGTTGTCATCAATTACCCAAGCTGACCACGTCAAATCGGTGCTACCTGTTTCGGTGACTGGAAGTAAGATTTGTTTGTCAGGATGTTTTCTAAGTGCCACTGGAGAGCTGATCTGTATTCTCGTCGGACCACGACGCCGTGAGAATGATCCATTGGGCACGGTGCAGCGTGCCAGCAAGTCCCGGCTGTAAAGACTCCATCAAACACTCTCGGCAGCCATCTTGTCTCTCGGAAGCTCGTTCTGCTTGGTCGTTGTCATGGCGAAGAGCGAGCGACCGCGAAGTGAAGCGAATCGGCATGCCGAGCTCAGCTTCTACGACCCCCATCCCCCCATCCCCACCATCCTAGGCCATCGATCTCCCGACTCCTGCCCCGTTTTACCGAAGGCTGCCGTCACATGGTCTGATGGCATATCAGCTTCCGTCTCCGCGGTAGTGTGCCGCTCAATATCGCATGGATTACGAAGCTGAGTCAGAGCTGGTATAGATCATTACCTGGACGACGCCTGCTTCAGGTGTTTCTACAGCCAGCTCCGTCGCCGTATTCCTGTGTCACTGTGTGCGTGTGTCACACTGCCCGGTCATCTGTAGGTTTTGTTCTGCTCGGCTGATATTATCCTGGAGTCCAAGAGATAGTTGGTTGACGAGGAGATCACGGATGATCCATTCGCTCCACCTGAGTTCGACACCGTTGCTGTATCCCGCCCGGCTGAGGTAAGTAAGGTAATGTTGGTATAGTTAACGATGTTGAGGACATTCCGTAAAAATATATCCAGGTCAACAGTTCTTCCTGAATAATACTGAATAATGAAATATTCTCGGATCATGGAATTTGTATATTCCGGTCTATTTCTATTTTCCTTTAATTTAGAACTAGCTTAACCTTAGCACTTGGATGTTGCTTTTTGCGAGCATCAACATCTACATATATAAATATGAACAACAAAATGGCCCCCAACAGCCCATCGACGTTTCTGATCGATGTCCAAATCGTTGTTGCTGTGTTTCAGTTGTCCTGCTCGACGTCATGATCGTTATTATTATTGCGGCTATTATTAATGTTGATGTCGTTGTTGTTGTTGTTGTTCTTCTTTTTGCTGTTGTTGTTGTTGTTAGCAGCTGATTCTTCCGTCAGTTAATTAAGTGACGGACGTTTTATAAGGGACAGCGAAGAAACACGGTGTGCGAACGTCGTGGTTCGTATTCAGCGAATAAGGAATGTTCTCAACGCGTCAACTTTACACGAACAATCATTAATAATCCTTTTAACGACAAAACGAATGCAGTCTAACGATCGCTGCTGGTTGTGGGTCCTTGCATTAAATGATAATGTTGTTATTGTTTGTGACATAGAGAACTCGGATGAACCGGAGCCACGTAATAGATCGTTTCTTGTCACTTACGTTGACGCAAACAGTCTGATTATCTGTCTTACGAACTACCTGGGACAAAGCCGTGCCATCTATTGTGTCTCTAGCTACCTGTTCGTACGAGTGCCGAACGAATGACCGCATGGAAGATTTCGACCTTCGAATTCGATTTGCGCGTCAAGGATTCCCGGCGCGTTACTCGGATTCGGGGACGAAAGTCGCGAGAATCGATATTCCATCTCTTACCTGTTACACGTTTCTGTAGTTAGTATTGTTTACTGCGTCTCGTCTATAAACAAATATGGTATTATTGATTCCGAGGATGAAAAGACCGGATTAGTATCGTGATGGAGGTATATGTATTTTTTATCTCCTGCCCATCGTAACATCCTCAGCACGGTTAGTTAGTTACCTTCCAGTGGACAGATAAACGAACAGACAGAAGGACAGATAACCCGGAAACAAAACCAGATGCAATATTCTTAAATGAAAAGCAAAACCAACGAAGATCGTTCGAAAATATCCCGGTCTTTTTTTACATTATTTGGTTATAAGTGATAAGAATTGTCAATTTTGTTATAAAATGTATAATTGTCGTAATATCTTAACAACAACAAAATTATCCACGAGATCATCGGATGAGTCCCGTCTAAGTACTCGTGTAAATAAACATCATGTATAGCAGGAGGCTGTCCATGAATAATTAATGACAAGTGGGGGTGTCAATCACCTAAACAAAACTGTCATTTCTATATCCAATAGATACAAACTAGAACAGACAAAAATCGATAACATATTGTTATACACGTAATTATTACGTTATGCAAAACCATACACTAAAACACCAGGTAGGGATCATCTGACATCACAATAACGGATATCCAAATTAATTTACCTCCTCTAATCTTTTCGCCTCTTTCCATGGACCTACTCAATTGATTCTGTACGTCGTAGGCTAAAATGCTTGAGGGATACCTGTTGCCTCCGTGGTCTAGTTTGTAGCGCGTTGGATCACAGATCACTACCACCTGAGTTCAAACCTCGGCGTGGCCATATCTGAAGGCTGTTTCATCTTTGACTTCGCTTCATCGTATTTGGAGGTCGCTCGGCCCATTTAGTCTACCATGTGCACAAAAGTGGCTGTAAAAAATCAATCATCATCAACCCGTGTTGACCCGTTTAGAATATCATCTATACAAACGTCAACATCGAAACACGACCTATCGCATTTGATGTAAACATTATGATCGGTAAATTTTAATAATTTAAAGTTAGAATAACCGAATATCTCATTTGATTTGAGTAATGAAACGTTACGGCAACAATCACTATCCTATCCTCATGTTTAATGGAACTTCGACGCATGCCTCATGCTCCCATTTTTTTTTCTTCTTCAGTTTTATTGTCCTTTATAATTATATGTTGATGTTAGTATGGATGAGTACCAAGTCATCAGACAGATATTATGGATATTATTGGCCGTTAGCTGTCGATTGCAGTTCTAGCCATCGTAGACCTGGGTGAGTGAGTGAGGATGTGATGACGTGGTGGTGAGTGTGAGTGGTGGTGGTGTGGTGAGTGTGGTGGTGGTGAGTGGTGGTGGTGGTGGTGGGTGAGTGGTGAGTGGTGGTGGTGAGTGGTGGTGGTGGTGGTGGTGGTGGTGAGTGGTGGTGGTGGTGGTGGTGGTGGTGGTGGTGGTGGTGGTGGTGGTGGTGGTGGTGGTGAGTGAGTGAGTGAGTGAGTGAGTGAGTGAGTGAGTGAGTGAGTGAGTGAGTGAGTGAGTGAGTGAGTGAGTGATACTTTATGGAAATGTTTAATCCGGTATCCGAATACGTGGCTGTTTTGATATATTTTGCCTAAGTACTGCACTGACAGAAAACGAAGTGATGAATGAAAAATTGCGATAAAAGTTGTAATATGGAAGATGACAAACGTGTCGACATGCGAACGATAGCACGAGATGTCACACGATGATACGTGATACTAGATATGACACGAAGCGCGACGAGAAAGATCAAAGGAGTGGTTTCGCGTGAACCTGTGACCTCGTTTTATCGGCTAACAACGTATATATACGCCAACAATACAAATGTTTATCTGTCCATCTGTCTGTCCATGTGTCGACCTGACTGATAGTCGATATCGACTGTCTGCACATCATTGGATCATCTTCATGAATAACACATCACAGACTATTGACGTCTACCCGAGATACGTGACAAGATATTCAGTAACGGACTCGTTTTTCGGCCATTCGTCCGGATATCTCTCTACCGGATTGTGCAGGAGTCATTCAAACCGACAGAGAGTAATACAACGTGTACCGTGTGTACAGTGAAAGTGGCATATCCTATCATCGTATCCGGAACAAAATTTTTGATGGGAACGCTTATGATGATGATGATGATGATGATGATGATGATGATGATGATGATGATGAAGATGTTCCACCGCGAAATTCTATTCGGTTGCCGACCAAGTGTGGAGTATATACAGCTTCTATAACATCGCAAGCTTCTCGGTGGAAATGTAATGATTTTTGTTATGAATTATGGATAATTCTGAGGACACCACTCCAGAATGTATAATGGATCATTGATGCCGCAGCAAATGTATCAGCTAAACTTTGAAGGCCATCAGATGCCTTTGGATGGGAAATCTATATCCACACCTCACTGACCCGCGACACAGCGAATACAGTGTCACATAATATGATTGATGAGAGAGTGCGTGTGAGAGAGAGAGAGAGTGTGTGTGTGTGTGTGTGTGTGTGTGTGTGTGTGTGTGTGTGTGTGTGTGTGCACGCGTATGTGTGTGTGTTCATTTTAATATTTTGGATCGGTATTATCAATAAGATAAACCCGAGCCATTTAAGGTGTGTAAGCAGACACTTTCACCACTCTAACAATAACCGTGACAAAACCTGTTTTTATCCTTACCGTCCCATCTCCCACGCTCCCCACCCCTCTTCATGCCTCGACCATTAGAAGAGGACAGTTAGCTCTCCCCAAAATGTATTTTCCTCTTTCCCACTTTCCCCTCGTTAATGGCAGTCATCGACTGGGAGGGCGGGGGGAAAGAAGTGGGCGTTGGTTATCGATTGAAGCAGTATCCCTAGTTACTAACCTCATCAACTATTCTTTGTGTTGAGGAAGCCAGCCACTTACCAATACCATATGTCCCACCTTTTACCTGACCCATACACCTATTGATGGCAGCCGTTTGTATTGCGTGGTCTTTGTCTCGCGATGCCCCCCCCCCCCCCATTACCACGCTCACCATAGTAATAATCGAAAATTGCTGTTATTCACCTGATCAGGTCCATTCTTTGTCAGTTAATCGTAGCACATCATCCGATGAACCCATCTGTGACCGGTCAAAGAACGTTCAATCAGGTGACCGGTCAAAGAAAGTTCAATCAGGCGAAACAACAACGTCATAACAGAAAACGGCTCTACATTGTTGGTGGAGTTTGTTTAATTGGGGGGGGAGGGGTTTCTAAAACAAGTTGTCAGATGTGACGTGTTAAACAAAGTAACATACATTTAGTCATTTAATTATTAATAATATAACTATACCCGCCAACTATCAGTCGATGAGCAAGAATGGACTTATTAATAAAAGATAATTCGTTATTAAAATTTCCGATATGATGACATGTCAGTGTATGTATATGTGTAGACGTACATACACCCTAACACACGGATGCACACCCGCAAGCAATTTAGGTTCATCTAAATGAATACGTTTTCAAATTAGTGATAATATATATATATATATATATATATATATATATATATATATATATATATATATATATATATATGGGCGAAGAGGGTTTTCACTTTTTTCAAAGGAAACGTTGTTGAGAGAAGCAAACCTGTTACAGGTCAGAGGTTATGAGAGACGATGGGTAGAAATCACGTTTTTAACCCATCCCTCACAACTTTGTAGGTGATGGGAAAACGTCAATAGACCGTAGCGTTTTTCTATTCGGATGTTCAATTACACTGTACGCTATCATTGTTCGGATGATTGACACGATCAATACAAGATAAACAACACGCTGTATCTATACGACGACGAGAACATAGTAACCTTTATTATGGCTGTTTTCCGAAGTAAAAAAAAGGGAAGCTCTACAGCAGTTAGGATGAGGTCGTCATAGATAATCTGATGTTCCCTTCTCAAAGTGTAACCGTCAGTGAAATACTAGGTATTGGTGAAACTACGGCTCCCGTGTGGTTGAAATGGTAACGCGGATGGCCACAAACCCCGATTAGCCGGTTTCAAATCCATGGCTAGCCATAGCTCCGTCTGGGGGATGTTTCATGCTTAGCATCGCTTCGAAACGTTTGGAGGCCACTTGGTGTATTTGGCCCGATTGATTCGATCTTCTTTACAGAAAAATAGCAATGAAATAACAAAAAACATATTTACGGACGTCAACTCTATCCCGAACTAGGAAAAGATGATGATGATGATGATGATGATGATAATTATAATGATGATGATGATAATAAAATAATAATAATAAATAAAGCAATATCTTCCTATCATTGTTACTGATGATTCTGGATGTTAACCGAGGTGCGTTAATAAATCATTTTATGGCGCTATTCCTAAATCGACCTGCAATTGTTTTACAAAATGGTCTTCTTTACAAATATTTCTCTAAGAACTTTATATTATTATTATTTGTTATCGCTATGCGATGTTTTACATCCTTAGAGTAAGGCAAAAGCACTTGAATCAACTGATTGTTATATATATATATATATATATATTAATTGCAGATAATACACGCAGTGTTCTTAATTAATAAATATGTTAACAAACAATCCTTAAATGTAAATTATACATTATTTCTTAAACTGTGCATTCATTAAGCACAAATTATATGTATTTTGCCAAAATCAGACTTTCCACAATAAATAGAAAAGTAGGGGGTCTTTGTCGTTGATAACGAGAAATTAAGTTTGAAAGACATTGTCAAGAAAGTTAGCAATTATTATTAAACTATGAAATGTTGTCAACAAACATTCATAATTGAGCCCGTAATATTTTATTATATTGACTTATTGAGCTTGTAGCATAACATTGTAGGAAGTACATGATATATTATATATATATATATATATATATATATATATATATATATATATATATATATATATATATATATATATATATATATATATATATATATATATTGTTAAAACGATAAAACTTTAAAAGATGGTAAATAAACAATTGATACTTTATTCGTGTAGATAACACACTAGTTCCTTATCATATAATAAAGAACTGTAAAATTTACCAAAATGTTTATAAATTTTATAAATTGTAAAAATACCACTAAAATTATTTAATCTACAACATTCAATTTGTTGTTCGTTTCAAATAAAGCGATTATCGACACGATACCAGACAAACATCAAATAATCACATCACGAAAAACAACCCTGAACGTGACTCAATAAAACAAACAAAGAAATTAATAAAATACTTAAAACCATAATTTATTGCTTTATTTGATCAATAATTAGATTAAACTTGGTTATTATAAATTAAATTATGTTTTATGGGTTTTATTTGTTGTTATTGGTATAGTTTGTTTTTCAGATTTAAATGTATAACAACACTCTACAAGTACGCTTAGATTAGCTAATGTCCCTTGTAAGCTTTGGAGATTGTTTATGTTAGTGTGGTGTATAATATTGAAGAAATGGAATTAATTGCTATTGATTAATTGTAATTTAACTTATTTCAATTCTTTTTCTTTCCATTTCAAGTTGTCTGGCATTTCTCGTCTAGCAACAGATTAAATGATACGAGACACTAAACAATAGGATGATCTGCAGTGACTCAAAGATGGTTCGTGTAGATTGATTTCGAACTGCCTCCTTCCGTGGCGGGGGCGTGTGTTTCTGGATACTTGTTGACTTCGGTAAGTGTCATGAGGTCGGATCTGATATCGAGCTGTGGACGGTGGAGATGAGTGATCCGCGCGAACAATGCGAACATTCGAACGATGCGCATCTTCATCTCGACGGGAAAAGAATCCTAATTGATGTTTGATGGAACGAGGAATCCGATTAACGGAAGGAAAACGAGCCGCTCGGATACGGAACGAGCTGACGACATACTGAAAATATCATACCTGTTCTGGATTAACGAACAGAAATTCTCACTACTCCGACATTGGTTTAAACGACGTACGAAACCGAGCGATAATCAGCGTCGATTCCATCATCCGAGTGACCGCGAGATTCGATTTTTCGTCCTAGCGAAGATCGTCCCTTACGGTAGTGGACAGTATCACACAAAAGCTCCGAAACCATGGGTCTGTGCAGTTCGAAGGGTGGCAACCAGAAGGGTCAGGCCTACCTGCTCCAGACGCTCGACGAACACGAGGGAGGCATCAACTGTATGTGCCTCAGTGAGGACGGCTCAGTGTTGGCGACGGGAAGCGAGGATAGGACGGCACGGATCTGGACGACGAAGACCGACATCTGCGAGTGCATCGGGATCCTGAAGGGTCACGAGGACTACATCAACTGCGTTGTGATCGAGGACAAGTACGTGCTGACTGGCAGCGCCGACAAGACGATCCGGAAGTGGGACATGAGCACGTGCGACTGCGTGCACGTCTTCCGCGGCCACAACTCGCTCATCAACCGGATCATCTGTACGGGGGACTTCGTCTTCAGCTCGTCGTACGATCGGTCGGCGCGCTGCTGGGACTTCGATACCGGGGAGTGTATCCGGGTGTTTACCGGACACAAGCGCGGCGTCTATCCTCTGATCTTCATCCCGATCGACGACGATGAGGCGGAGACCGATAATTACGAGTGGGACGGGAACAAGGACATCCTCATTACCGGATCGGCCGACTTCACCGCCAGGGCGTGGTCGTTCGAGACCGGAAAGTGCATCCGGGTGTTCAAGGAGCACGAGGGCGCCATCACGTGCATGTCGGTCGACGCCACGGGCAAGATTCTCTTCACCGGATCCACGGATCAGACGGTACGCAGCTGGGACGTGAACACCGGAGAGAGGTTTAAGGTGTTCCGTGGTCACACAGCTTCCATCATCTGTATGACGGTAAGATAGAGGATTTCGATGTTGTTATTGCTGTTGTTATTGCTGTTGTTGGTGGTGGTGGTTTTGATGTTCTTGTTATTGTTGTTGTTGTGATCTCTAAGAAACTTACTTAAAGGGGAGAAGTTCATTCACTAA